>JAMLFY010000003.1:29578996-29651758 GCA_030441495.1 Dalbergia oliveri | reverse complement strand
ATTCTCACTTTCTTTTTCCGTTTTAAAGAAAACAGACACAGCTACTCCTCAATTTTCATCTCGTTTTTTGTCACTTCACGCCAATTGAGTCCTTTAGTTGCTTATTGCTTATGATTATTAGTATATCATAAGGGTTTCTTTTAAGCAGTGTGTATTTAATGTTAAAAACATCATGATTTTGGCCTCGTAAATGTAGATTTCTCTAGTAAATGCTTAGTGATGAGTCTAGAAAGGGAAATAAGAGAAAAACAATTAATTGTAGAGATGTAATTACGTTATTTGATATTACTCACATCATACTTTCCTTTCCTTTCCGTTTGAATCTTAAGGAATAAGCTAACAAAGTGGGGCATCCTGATTAATATAGCTGCTAAACAGAAGTAAGAAATAGCACAAATCACTCTACATAATAATGCTAATGGAAGCATAGAATAGTGGATTTCTTGTTTTTTCAATACTTTGCTCTTTGGAAACGGCTATTTAATCGTTTTGAGTTGAAAAATATATGGGGGCTAGTCGACAGTTAAAATGATATTATACATTACTCATAGAAATTAAGACATTGCAAGCCATAAGGATTAAGGAACTTTACATCGGTGTTGGGGAGCCCAAGCGAGTCATGGGTTGGAGACTGGTTGGAAGCGGGGGGAATTGGGCCAAGTAGTTGGGACACAAATTGTAATTATTGAATTAAGAGTGAGAGAAAGGTGAGAAGGGTATTGTGTGCATTGTGAGGTAAGGGCTCCAATAGAATGCTTGTTGTGCGTGCTTTGAGGTTTGTAACAGAATGCATGTGCATGTATGGGTAGTGTATAAAGAAAGGAAATAGAGGAAAAAGAGGTAGGCAAGAATATCGATTAGGCTTTGGGAGAGTTGAGCTACTATAGTGCTCAAATTCTCCTCTTGTTCTGCATTTTGTTATCTTAGAGATTACTCTCAATAAAATTTCATTATTTTCTTCCATTTATGTTCTTTCTTGTTGTGGTTCCTAGCATTGGCATTAGAGCTCCTTTTCTAGAGTTGTGGGGGCCCTATGCATGGAAGCTAGCATGGAAAAGTGGACGGACAACTTGGAGAGGAAATGTGAGGAGTTGATGCAAAACTTGAGGGATCAAAGGCGACTCGGCCTCTAGAAAGGATGCCATTGAGGAGGACTTACCACTAGGTGGGGCTGGAGGACTGAAGGGCATGGGGGTACCAGAAATAGGGAGGAATAACAAATCTCTCATCTTCAAAGAGAGCATTGAATTTCCAATCTCACCGTTGGAAGGACTGATGCTCTCCTCATTTCTCAGGGAAGTCATTTGTGACATCGAGATGAGCCTTCATGGGGGAGTAGCCACTGACTTACTCTGGGACTATAGGCTACCTCGGCATCATGTCGGTGGCGAGAAATTGGGCGTAACCATTGAATAGAGAGGGTGAGAACGTGCTACTCATTGCATGTCAGGGAAGATGACATTAGAAGGTAAGCAAGAGAAGACCAGCCGAGGGTTCACTAGAGAAGGTTGTTAGGCAACAACTCATCCCTAGTCATTGCATGAGAAAGGAGAAGTAGAAGAACGAGAGCTCACAATTGTAGAGATCTCGGGCTTCGAAAATGTTTATCGACCAACAGTTACCAACCAAACCACCAATTCTGAAGACTAATGTGCGACAATGGTGGAAGGATGGGAGGAGATGACAACTATCAAACAAGCTCTCTCTTACTTTGGTGTGACCAAGGAGATGGAAGAAGCAGGGGTTGCATTAGAAACATGGTCTTTGGGCATAACAACCTAGCTCCCAGATTAGAACTGATGGACCATGAGACCACAATGATAATCACCAAGAATATAGGTGAAAATGGTAGCAAAGCAAATTTCCCTAGGAAGAGGCATGGGTGAGAAGAAGAAAAAGGGAGAATGGCAATGCATAGGACTTATAAAGAATGGATTAGTTGTTGGACTTAGTGGGTCAGGCCCAAATATGTAAGGAGTAGAATTGGCCTTCAAAAAGAAAGGCAAGTTATGAAATATGGGGGTCAAGCCTAAAACATCCAAGTTATTGGTCTTAAAACAACACTTGATATTTGTTTTTCCAGGAACTGGATCAAGCCCACATTGAAAAAGAAGCAGTGGGAGTATAACATAGAAAAGGGATAAATGCATTTTACCCCATTAAACTTTAGGCCATGTAATTTACACCCTAACTTTTTAAAATGTATATCACGACACCTTGAACTTTCAAAACTATGCAAAATAACCCTAGTATAATTTTGGCAACTAATGAAAGTATTTACGTACACTTAACCCCCATGTTCTAATTTGTACAACTCAAGACCTTGTTTGTGAACATTATGTACAATTAACCCTCAGATTTTTTTATTGTGTTAACCCGACACCCTGTTATGACTTAAAGATTTGCATTATTTGAAAAGTAGAGGGTTTTGCATATTGGAAAATTCAGCGTGCCATAATGCACATTTTGAAAAGTCGAGGTGTAAATTGCATATGACATAAAATTCAGGGAGTAAATGCATTTAACCCTATAGAAAATGAATTGCCAGACTTTAGTGAACTAGTCCAGTTTAATGGAGGTGATTTAGAAAGACATAAATTGAAGTCCACTAAAAAACCCGAACAAGTCCCATTGACATGCAATGAAAAAAACTCAATTGCCACCTCACTAGTCAAAACTGCCATATCTAGGGACAATGCAGACCAGACTGACAATGTGTATGGTGATGGCAATATTGGCTTATTTGCAATCACCACCAGAACCACCTATCTCATCAGATCTAGAGACACGCATCGAGCACATAGGGACTTTGGTGAGGAAGTTCAGACGACAAGAGTCCGGAGATGCAGGGCTATGAATAGTGATGGAAAAGAAGGGGCCGCCACATGCAACTCTCTAAAATTGGATGAGGACCATTGATTGGAGAGAGTAATTGAATTAAGAAAAATTCACCAAGACTTATTTTCTTTGAAGAGCGCTTTTGGAAGAGTTCTTAGACCCTTGACAAATAGCATGAGTGAACCATGAGAGCTTGTAGATTCTTGCTTCTGTGAGTTTCTCTAATTTCCAAAAGACTAAAGAGGAGGTTACTATTGCCAAACTCAAAAATACTATGGTGGTGATTTGGGGTCAAGTCCAGTTTTATGGCTACAAAGTTGAATTTTCAAAAACACACATAGGTATATACTAAGAACCTGATTGCAGGAATTAAAGAGCCATATCTTGTAGACTTTTTGCAATGAAAAGAGAGCCTGATAAGTAGTGAAAGTGTTCTTATTTATAAGACTTGTTGCTAATGAAAGGGAGTATACATGCAAAGATGAATTTAAAAATCCCATCAAATGAAAAGAATGGGCTATTTTCCTAGAGCTTTAGTTCAACACTGATGGTTCCATTGCAATTAGCATTCATAATTGCAAGGAACAATAGGAAAGAGAATTGGTATTAAGGTCATTTAAATTTGGTGGCATCCTTATATTGGCTGCAATCGTGGTAATGCATAATAATTTTGAGGCTTTGGTGGTTGGTCATATTGGCAATTTGTCAAGCTCAAGGCTAACATATGTTCACAATTATGTCAGGGTTCCTGAAAGAAAGAAATCATATTGAGTTCTAAGACTTCTCAACTATTTGAGGGAAAATTTCATGCATTGGCTTGGATGAACAACATATTCTAAATTTGAAGATTAAGCATGCATGGCTAGAAAGGTGATCTTAATGACCTTGTGATCTATCATCTTAAGGTAGTTAGCTTATTAAGATGGAAGAGAACCATGAGATGGGCCCTACATATGAAATTCAAATTCCTCTCTTGACTACTACCTATGAGTGTGCTTCTAGTTCAAGGGTACCAACAGGAATTGGCTGGGTTCTCCGAATTCCTGCGATTATAAGGATAAGCTACTCTCTTTTGAGTAGCACAAGGTGTCTTGGGTCTTGAAACACAAGAAAGAATTGAAGACCAAAGACCAAATTCTAATGTTGCTCATAGGCTCTCTTCAATGAGTGACCCACCACTTCTACTAGTTAGTGTTTTGGGTGCCTTTGGTAAACATGAACCATTAGCGGCACATTTGAGGAGCGGGGACTAGAAGTTAGTTCCATGGATATTGTGCATCCTACGAAAACTTAGAGTTGTCTTGACTAATAGTGTTGCCTATGCTATTGATTTTAGAGCCCTTCCATCTAAGTTGGTTTCAATTTATGTTTTTCAACAGGACTATGTAGTTGTTGGAGCATATATATTTGAACCTATTTTTTTGAAAAGCTGCAAGTGTTAACATAATTTCTAGAAGAGGTACATGTCTCAAATCCTTGGGACTCTGGATGGACATCCCTATGTTACAAGCATGCCTTCTTCCATATTTTTCAAGATTTAGGACCTAGAGGAAATTACTATTGGCAATTTCTTAGCCTCCCACACCATCACCTTGAGGACAAAGTGAATATTTAGGGGAGTATTGATAGTAACCTAGGGCAATTAGGCCAAGAATATTGGGTCCTAATTGTAATTATTGAATTGAAAGTGAGAGAAAGGTGAGAAGTGTGTTGTGTGCATTGTGAGGTAAAGGCTGGACAAGGTGAGGTTTGTAGCAAAATGCATGTGCATGTGTGGGGGTGCATAGTATATAAAGAAAAGAAATAAGGGAAAAAGAGGTAGGCAAGAATATTCATTAATATAACACCTTGATATTTAATCCAACATGCCTAGGATATATTTAAGTTAATTATTAGTGATTTTTTTTGCTTTGTTTTTAACTTTAATAACTTTGAAAATACTTAGTAAAAATATGGGTAAATTTTTATTAATTTAAAAACAAAGCGTACCGCACATACTTAGAAAAAACTCTTCGCTCGCATCATATGAAGACAATGATCATGCAACCACACATATGATCCAAATCATAATGTCAATATGAGTATAAATACATCACACACACACACACACACATATCATGCGCACCAAAACATAATAATAAATAAGTAGCATGCCCACCAATAAAGTTCTGATAAAACCTCCTATGCTACACCTACTGAAATGGGCCTAGTAATGGATAACCCCATGGCATATTAACAAAATAAGAGCTATCTTATCTAGATAAACTGCACAAGCGCTCCAAAATCCATTGCTAGATCATAAGAACGTTGCTCAAAGAAGAGGAAGGTAACTAAGCACGTGAGCAAGGCGAGACAACCAGCTAGAAGAACATGAGCACTTCTATGTGGATGTGTAGCTCCCCCTATGCATACGCATAGCTCCCCTTAGCATACGCGTGGCTCACTTTAATGGCTTGATACCATGGCCTCACTATCGCTACTACTACCCACCTCCATAGGGATTGTAGGCATGGAATCATTGGATGAGTGTTGGGTTGTGAATCATCTAATGGGTTCGACCAAGGAAAAAAGGGTGAGACGCTAACGAGGCATACACAGGCATCCTTTCACAATAGATGTAACAGGATGAGTACGAGGGAACTTTTTTGCGGATGTGTAGCTCGAAAGTAAAGTTGTCATCAAAGGGTAGCCAGAACCAAAACTAGTGAGAGGATGTGAAAGGGATGATCAAGGAACACAAATAGACAAACTACACAATGACCGACAAAATGATATGACCCTTGCCCGGGTTGTAGTTAGCTCCCATGAAGGTGCATCAACATATAGAACAAAGGTTGCCATCGGCCTCTAAAGACGAGATGAAAGGAAAAGGAGAGGAATGAGAAACTTATATAAAATTCTCAGTAGGGCTTTTGTCTCCAAACATATCTCATCATCAACGTTCCTCAGGAAGCTTGGTTTCATTATAAAAATGGTGGAAATAATCAAAGTTCATTTATTAAGTTTCAAATACCATTAGCCAAGGTCTGTGTCTTTTAGCATGAATCTTAATGGCATGAATGCATGTCAATACCTTATGCAACATGCCATACATTTAATAATACACTATAAAAGCATAAGGAGTGTAAACCTCTTTGGCACATAACTTTCCTCTTTACTTTAGGTGACTTAACTTTGTTATTCTTTCTTATAGGCACCCTAATACTCTCTCCTTTTGAGAGTTCTAAGGCTATGAACTCATACCTAGTTAGTTATCACTAGCTTACACTTATCCTTCTTGATAAGGTATTTCCTGACTCCTATAGTGCAATATAGGGGGCTTGGATCACTTTCTCTGGGCTCAACCCATTATGAAAAGATCATCTCCTAAGATCATCTTTCATAACCAATATATTCTGGAGTCTAAAGGATTATCTCCATGTGTCTTATGCCACCTTTAATATTAGCATGTCATTTAGAAATGCAAACATGAGCATATAATCACAATCATCATCATGACTTAACATTTAACATTTCCATGCTCACGAATTTCATAATTTTTCTAAGTCCACAAATTTAACATAAATCCTGCACTATAGTAGTTAGGAAAGGAGTTTCCCCAAATTTGCTTCATGTTAATGAACATATTAATCATGTATCTCAATTATCCATACATAATCTCAACATGCCACAATCATCATTTCAACAATCACATAAGCATGTATCTCATACTTGCATATATCTATAAGCATGTTATTATCAATATCTTATTGCAATGTAAACATGTTCCTACCTAGTTGCTGGCAAAAATCAGGGATTAGCTCAAGCTAATGAACATGATATGCTCAACAAGATAAATACAATAATCATCAATATGTATTTCAAGATTTCAAGCATGCATAATCATCAGTTCACATTTTACATAATCATCTCAAGCCATTCGAATTCCACACAATTCACACAAGCATAAACCACGTAGTGTGCCAATCACATTGATATCAACAAGTCATTAATATTTATACTATAGCCACAAAAGGGGTCAAAACTAAAATTTCTATAAGTGCATAGGTCAAAGTGTAATTAAATTTTTCATTTTAATACTTTTCTCAAAATTAATAATTCTCAAAATTATTTTACACTTTTGAGAGATCCAATACCACTTGGAAATCATTTCCAAATATCATAGAAATTATTTTGGGCCCTTGGTTGAATTTACTAAACTTTAGGGGTTAAAGTACGATTTCACTTTTTGACACTTTGTAAGTTCTACAAGTTAAAAAAAAAATCCTTTTTAACCCTATAAATGACACTTTGCACACATGAATACATGTAAAATTATTTTAGACTCTAATTATACTTATTTGACCAAAATTATATATTTGAAAAGTTCAAAGTGTAATTTTTCACATTTTGCAAAACTACCCCAAACTAACACTCTTACAAATCCTTTTGGACATCTACCATGCTAAAAATAATTTTTACAACAATTCTTAACATTTTAAACTTCCAAAACAGTGAAAAACTAAACAGTAAGGAATAGTGGCAAAAATAAAAAATGTGATAAGAGTTGAAAATTTGTTTTTACCACTTTTTAGTTATTAATTTTTTTTAAAAATTATCTTAAGGCACTTTAAACACAAGAAATCATTTCTACACTTAGGAAAACCATTTTTTGGGCTCCAAAACAGTGGCAAACTGAAAATGCATTCATGGGACCCTTTATGTTCAAAAATTACATTTTCACCCCCTTATTAGTTTCTAACTCTTTCAAAAATTTCTCTTAAACATTTTAAACAAAAGATACAAGATTTCAATAAATAAAACCAACCCCAAACCCCTTTTTACATGCATGGCCGTATCATACTCCAAGTATTCGGTAAAAGTCAACATGTTATGTCATGCTTAAAACATTTTAAAATACTAGCTTAGACTTGCTAACACATTAAGACAACAAAACAAGCATTTTTCTAAACCCTTGAGCCACCATGACGACCACCCTCATCATCATTCGCATTCTCTAACAACTCATTTTTCTTAATAAAATACAACCTTGAGGCAAAAATAAAGAAGTAATCACATCGACATCATTTTCATGCAAAAAGAATCAAACTTTACTAAACAAATTCTCCACAAACACTTAGAACCATAACCATACCTTTAATAAGCATTTTTAGCCGATTAAATATAATATTAAAGCCTTAGAAACCAAAGACATCAATTCAAGCTAACAAAAACAAAGTCTTTTCTCACAAAAATGTACAATGCATGAACTTTAGTCCTCAAGAGGGCATGATCAAGCTTTAGAGTCTATCTTCTTGTGGTTCCAAGAACCTTGTTCATATAGACTCATCATCAAGTTCATATATGTAACAAAAGTAAATAAACAAAGAAAATGTGTATTCTTTCTTTTTTTTTTCCTGAAAAAAAAGGATTAAGTTTTAAGCTTTAGAGGCCATGAGCATAATGATTTTACAACCATCATCATCAAGCCATAGCTTTGATCTATAACCAAACCAAAAAGAAAGAAGAGAAAATAAAAGGAAATCATAGTAAAATCCCTACCAAATGATGTTTTCTTGCTTGAAAGATGAAACCTTGTGCTTGCAAAGAAAAAGAGAAGAAAAATCTTCTCTTATGGAGGTGTATGGGTTAGGCCAAGTGAAGAAAAAAAGAAGAGGAGATTTTTTGTGGTGGCTTTACTGGTGAAGGTGAAAGCTTCAGTGTTTGTGGAGAGATTCATGGTGCAAGTTTTTTTGTTTGAAGTTGAAGCTTTAATTTGTGAATAAAAATGGAGTTTTGGTAGAGGAGAAAATAAGTGTTTGAAGTAGAGAGAGAATAGAGAGAGTTTTTTGGCACAAATTTGGTGCTTAAGTTATCCAAAAAAAGTGAGTGAAGAGAATGAGTGTGTATGAGAGTATTTGAGTATGTATGCTTACTAAAAAAAAAAAAAAACAAAATGAAGGTGTGTTTGGAGAGGGGATATGGGACTTTGCTACGGGTTAGGTGAAATATTTTGTGTTTTTGTATGTATGGAAATTAGGGTTAGATGTGGATTTAATCAAGGGAATTATTAGAAAATAATAACAAAGTGTTTAGGACACTCTAAGCTTAGATTAAGGAGTTTCATATATGCTTAAATAGACTAAACTTGATTAGTTTAAATATCAAATGTAACACTATTCCTAATCTCATGGAAAAGAAAAAGTGATAATGTACCTTTATCCCCTTGTCTTTTAGTATGGTGACATCATCATATCACACACTTGTTAATGAGGATTAAGAATGAGATAAAGCTTGTTTAACCATTCTTGGACCTCAATTAGCATAAAATAATTATTTTGGCCCAAAATTAACTAATAAAAATAATTAATCTTTAATTTGAGTTTAGTATTGCTTATGTGCCCTTAATTATTGTAATTAAGCTTAATTAGCACTAATTGGGAGCAAAATGATACTTTTATATCAAATCTCACCAGGACTCATCCAAACATTACATATCCCTTAAATTAATATATCCAACTCCGAGTGATGATTGGGTTTGATTGTCACTTAATCCCATATTAAATTACTTTAGGGGTATTTTAGTAATTTTATACACATGAAATCAAAAATTGTAATTTTCATACTGATTGCTATACAAATCACATATAGTCTTCTTTAAACATTAAATTAACCCTCTGAGAATAGCCTGTTCATCCAATTTTCATGGAAATAATCTTAGAGGCATTTTGTCATTTTGCATATAAAGGAAAATCAGGATGTTGTAGTTAGGATTAAGGAGAGTTGAGCTGCTATAGTGCTCAGAATTCTTTCTTGTTCTGCATTTTGTTCTCTTAGATATTACTCTCAATACAATTTTAGTAGTTTCTTCCATTTATATTCTTTCTTCTTGTGGTTCTTATCATGGCATTAAAGCTCATTTTTTGGAGTTGTGGGGGCCTTGTACATGGAAGTTGGCATGGAAAAGCGAATGGAGAACTTGGAGAGGTTGTGTAGGTTTTAGTGGTGACAACTAAGGGGTTATGGTAGAGTTGGTGGTTATATTGCGATTCAATAATGTTATTTGAACCTCACAAAGAAACACGTGGGACTCACAATATTCTTTTTTTCTCAGCTTTTCTCTTCAATTATATTCCATATTTTTCTCTCTTTGATGTCTAGCTGTCTCCAAAAAAGTGGGGTTGAAAAAATATTTCTGATTGTGATGTTGCGTTAAGTTGATTGTGATACTTATTATGGAGGACAAACTTATGTTTATCTTGTAGAAAACCAAGGATGTTATGGCATTCCAATGAAAATAGGATGAGGATCAAGGGATATAAATGATATTTTATAAAGCTTTTGAATTTTTTTAAACCCTTAAAACATAAAAAGTCATGTGATAATTATTAACTCTAACGAATTGTCTATGTTGCCTTTATAACAATTAGCAGAATAAGTGTCATTTTAAAAATGGTTTAAATATTCTGGAGCTAATTGTAGTTTTACTCAATTTTCAATTAAGTTTCTATAGTTTAAAATTTTGTAGTGAAGTCTTCCTACTTTATCAAAAATTTTAATGAAGTCCCTATAATTGAATAATTTTCAATCAAGTTCCTATATTATACGAAGTTTTTTAATTATATCCCTATAGTTTTGTAATATATAGGGACTTAATTGAAAATTTTTATACACATAGGGACTTGATTATAAAATTTTAAATTATGAATACCTGATTAAAATTTTTATAAAATATAGGGACTTGATTACAAACTTTAAAAGTATAAAGACCTAATTAAAAATTGAGTGAAAGTATTGGGACTTTTGAGCAATTAAACCTTTAAAAAACTAGGAGGATTTGAGTGTAATATTAACAACTTTCAAAGAAAGTAAATGTGATTTATACTTTAATTTATTTATTTTGTAGAAACACATTCAAATGGTTATTGGCTAGTATTACTAAGTATTTGAGAAGCAAATATTTTTGGCTTTCCTGTAGTATCCCTTACTTAGCAGGTGAAGACCATCTTCCTGGGCTATGATCAGACGGCTAAGTAAGGACCCCTTCTAATAGTAATTTTTCTATACACATAAATTTTGGGTTCAAGCCCCAATCTCATGTTTAAGGAACCAAATCCTTCAATTGGACTAACATCTGTTGGTTGAAGTAAATGTTCAAACTCTATAATATCTATCTCCTTTTTTCATATATATAGAAATATCGTTTTACCCAATTTTTAATATATGCATTAATAGCTTATAAATTTACTTTTCTTATCAGTAAATTGTGATAGATGTCATAAGGTAATGAATAATAATAGGATGCTAACCTCTTTCAGTAAATTCACAGGCAAGATAATTGAAATATATAATTATTAATACAAAAATCTCCATGATTTTCCATAATCAATTTCACTAACATTGTAGCTGAAATTCTCAATTATTAATACAAAATCTCCTGGATCGCCAAATAATGTCTTAAACACTTGTGTACAAATAACAATGCTGCCATTTTAAACTTAAACAAGAATAATATTTGAATATCCAAAAATTATATCCCAATGTCATTAAAACATCCCCTTTATCACCATTGAATGTAGTGGAATAATGGGATGAAAAAGTGGATGTTGCAACATCTACTTTTTGATGTTCAAATAGCACTACTCTAACTCAAATGAACTTTACAAAACTTACCCAATTCATAAAGTATGTAAACCAAGTGATAAAGGAACGCATATTTGAAGGTATAGAATCAACATAACAAAGCGTTCATAATTTAGAATTAAGTCATATTGAATATTCCTTAGTTCAAAAACGTAATTAGTTCTTAGATTTCATGTGCACTCACAATTTGTCAATAACTTGCCTTACTTTAAAACCCTAAAACTTTTTGTTGACTTTATCCATTGTTAGTCGTTAAGGATCAATAAATTATAAAGACCTTCCGCTGGAGTCAACATGTTGCATACTATGAACATATTGTTTGAATATTGTTCAATTATGTTATGCTTATGTATGTTTATTTCATATGAAGGGATATGGCCAGAATCTCCAAGTTTCAAAGACGAGGGTATAGGGAAGATTCCTTCAAGATGGAAAGGAGTTTGCATGGAGGGTCATGATTTCAAGAAATCCAATTGCAATAGGTGATCATCAGCATTCTATAAGAAAATTTTCATTTTGGGAATCTTTTCGAGACTCATATTTTGACACGGACAAATTTGCAAATCTATTATATGCTATAATTTTTAATTCCTCACTACAACTGCAGAAAATTGATAGGTGCAAGATACTATAACAATATCCAAGTTACATCAGGTGAAAACCAGACTCATAGTGAAGGAGCCAAAGGTTCCCCAAGAGATTCTGTTGGACATGGAACTCACACTACTTCAATAGCAGTTGGTGCCCATGTCAACAATGCTAGTTACTATGGTTTAGCACAAGGAATAGCAAGAGGTGGGTCCCCTTCACTAGGATTGCTGCCTACAAAACATGCTCAGAAGAAGGGTGCTCTGGTGCCAGCTTACTAAAGGCTATTGATGATGCTATAAGGGATGGAGTAGATATAATCTCAATCTCTGTTGGACTTAGTTCACTTTTCCAATCAGACTTTTTAAACGATCCAATAGCAATTGGAGCATTTCATGCAGAACAAATGGGGGTGTTGGTGGTATGCTCAGCTGGAAATGATGGTCCTGATCCTTACACAGTTGTTAATACAGCGCCATGGATATTTACAGTTGCAGCTTCAAATATTGATAGAAACTTCCAATCAACTATTGTCCTTGGCAATGGGAAAACTTTTCAAGTAGGTTGCATGATCTCTGCTTCTTAGCCAAAACAAGTACTATTGATTTTTTTCATGTACTATAAACACTTATTTTTTCCCCCTTTGTTTACAATATAAGGGTATAGGCATTAACTTCTCAAACCTTACACGATCAAAGATGTATCCTCTTGTCTTTGGCAAAGAAGTTGCTGCCAAATTCGCCCCTGCATCAGAAGCTAGGTGCCTCATTGGAATTATTCTTATTATATTATGCTTTTAATCCTTAAAAAAGCCAAAGTTCCAAATATCATTTATTGTCTCATAATCTTTTTGGTCTTTTTCTTTTGCCAAGAGTTTATACAATGGAGTTCATTTAATCAACTCAAAATCTATTAAATAATCTAGTATTGTTGTTACTAATTTACAATTGAAACTGGCATCTCTCAGTAATACATTATGTTTGTCAGGAACAACATCAAGGCATAAAACATAGAAGTAATTATACACATCTTATATTAGGAATACTATTTATGGTTATCAACAACTATACAACGTTTAAGATTTCAACAAAATAAATAATTTTAATTTTTCACTGCAATGCAGGAATTGCTATCCTGGATCACTAGATTACAACAAAATTGCAGGAAACATTGTTGTTTGTGTTAATGATGATCCAACTATTTCAAGACGAATCAAGAAGCTCGTTTTACAAGATGCTAGAGCTATGGGGATGGTACTCATTGACGAGGAGAACAAAGATGTTTCCTTTGATGCAGGTGCATTTCCTTTCTCAGAAGTTAGCAATATTGAAGGGCAGCAAATCCTTGAGTACATAAATTCCACAAAGTAAGCATCATCAATCTGACGTTGTTAAGTGATTCTAAGTAGCTTTTCCCATGTTCTATTTGCAAACAAGATGAAAGGTAGCGGTTTACAGTTATTCAAACAGAGGTTAGCTTATATAGAATGCATACTAAAATGGTTGTCGTGTAAACAGCTCGTTTGAATGAAAAGTAATAAGGAAACAAATAAATGCATAAATATCTTCTTTGTTGGTATGTAGATGATGAGAAAAATGTTGAAAAGTAATATGCTAGCTATATGCTCAGTTTATCATGTTTCCATGACAGGACCCCAACTGCAACAATTATTCCAACTATAGAAGTTACTAGATATAAGCCTTCGCCTATTGTTGCATCTTTCTCATCCAGAGGTCCTTCTGGCCTTACAGAAAACATTCTCAAGGTATTTTTCTACTCACATGAAGTTCATTTTTTCCATGAACAAAGAATTACATAAGCATCTTGAGAATAATGTACTAAATATTTCCCATAATGGTAAATCTGTTCTCTAGCCGGATATCATGGCTCCAGGCATTAGCATTTTGGCTGCCATGATTCCCCAAAGTAATGAGCCTGGAAGTGTCCCAATCCGGAAAAAGCCTTCCTTATTTGGCATTAAATCTGGTACATCTATGGCTTGCCCACACGTGACTGGTGCTGCAGCATTCATTAAATCTGTACATGGAAGATGGAGTCCTTCAATGATCAAATCAGCACTGATGACAACAGGTTATTCTAGACCAACATTTTTTTTATGACAATAAGAGAAAAAAGAAAAGTTATACTTATGCTGTTGTGTTCTGACATTATTCAGCTACAACCTACAATAACTTAAGGAAGCCTCTGACCAACAGCTCAAACTTATTTGCAAACCCACATGAAATGGGAGTTGGGGAAATTAATCCACTCAAAGCTCTCAACCCTGGTTTAGTCTTTGAAACAGACCTGGAAGACTATATTAGATTCCTTTGTTATTATGGCTATTCAAAGAAAAACATAAGGTCAATGTCGAAGACCAATTTCAATTGCCCAAGCAACTCCTCCGAAGATCTTATCTCCAATATCAATTACCCATCAATATCAATAAAAACACTTAGTAGGCAACACAATGCAAAATCAGTCACAAGAACAGTTACCAATGTGGGAGCCCTTAATGCCACATTCACTGCAAAGGTGCGTTCCCCTGATGGATTGGTTGTCAAGGTGATCCCCAACAAACTATTGTTTTCTGAGGGTGTACAAAGGATGTCCTACACAGTCTCATTCTCTGGCAAGGATGCACGTGGCGGATACAACTTTGGGTCTCTAACATGGCTTGATGGTCAACATTACGTTCATACAGTATTTGCTGTAAATGTAAAATAAATATGCTCATGTGCACACACAACACACACACACACACACACACACATACATACATATATATAGGTTACATAAATATGCATACATGATTGTTATCTTTTTCTGGTTTAACTTTATATATTTAGAGGGCAATGAGTGTTTTCTATTCATTGGACATAACTAAAATTATAAATTTCACAGTGAGAAACATTCTTCATTGGCAATTCTCTTACACTGATGCACTTTATCGCACCTTCAAAGGCATGGCTATTATTTGTTTAACATCACTCTCTATTAATTGTTTGCATTTAAACTATTCCTGAAATATCCTCAAGATATTTTTAATAATTAGCTTTTGCTATTTTATTTTCAAAACTAAATTAAGAATGATATAGTAGAATCTCAATTATCTGTTGTCACTTTCTATTTATTTTTTTATTTTTGACATTTCTTAATGACATTAATTTAAAACTTATTTTATATTTGTAATATATATTACTACTATTTCATTTTAAATTTATATTCATTAATTGTACTAATTAATATTAAACATAAAATTAACTATAATTAAACTTCTAGTATAATACGAAAAATTCCTAACTTAAATATAATGTTTAATACAAATTAAAAAATGTAGTGAAATAAAATTAAAATAATTTAAAATTTAATTTAATCAAATATAAAATATAACACTTTTTTGCAAGTCATATTTATACAAAAATGCCTCAAAACAAATATTAAAAGATTTCAATTTCATTGATATTGATTTCTTCTGGTACAATATCCTTGGTGGAAGAAAAAATGATTTTACAAAGTTTAAAATACACTGTCTAGCTATTTTTCAAACTTGCGTGGTTTATTAATACAAATGGGCACAAGTATTATAAAAGTCCCTCAATTTATTTTGCATATGATTCCAAAAGGTTATCTAGATCATATTATGACATGTTTGGTAACCGAAATTATATTTATTATGATTTAGTGATTCCAGTATAAGTATTTAACTACTACTCAGTTTAATATCATGTACAAATTTTAAATTATTTTAAATTATATTATTTAAACCAATACATTTATATTATATTTGGTACTAAATTTTTTAAAAAGAAAATTGCCAAACAAGATTTGTGTTTTATTACTTTTAAAACTTGTATGTATTTTAAAAACAACTATCTAAACAATATTTTTGTTTTTATCATTTGAAAATTGTCTTTTAGTATTGTTGCCAAACTATTTTTTTCTTTAATTTTGATAATTACATATAAACTTACTTTTTAAAACATTTTTTGAAAAAACTAAAAAATAAAAAGTGTAATACCCCTTAATTCCAGTATTACATCTATGCTGATACTCTAACTAAAGGTGATACTATGTATCATATTCGTTTATCATAATAATCGACCTCCATTATATAAGCTTTATCCAAGTAAATTACTTCTTGTTCATGTTCAAGGAGTATGAAGTATTAGCGTTTGGTGACATATAGTTGAAACTTTATGAATAGAAAGAAAATAATGTACAAATGAGTCTTATTAGATTTCTCAAAGTATTTATATCATCAGTATATTTGTATATATATATATATATATATATATATATATATATATATATATGTATGTATGTATGTATAGCTAGGCAAACTTGCCTTATCAATACATGTATGATATACGGTCATCCACTAATCATAGGGCACATGTCAAAAAGTTCATGATGGACTGCCCAAAATGCATCAAAATACATATCATAACCTGCTCTAGTATGAAATATGTCAAAAGAACACATAGACAAAGGTTCTACCCAAACAAAGTATACTAGTGGCAAGTATCTGAGTATAAGTCCTAACATATGTGGTTCATGCTTGGCTTTAGTGTCACCAAATCCTCTAATGAAGACCATCTCCAATATTGAGGTAGACATGGAATGCAAATAGGGATTAGAATTCTAAAATCCTTAGTAGGTACTTCCATTCTATACATGATCCTTAGATTCTCTCCAATTCACACACAGACCTATTCCTAGTTAGGTTTGCTCCCCGACTCAATTCAAGGGTAATTAGCTTTGTCCCAACTGACTAGATTCACTCTTCGGCCAATAAGACATAATCTCATCCTTTTCTCCCATATATAAGCAATTATAATAAGTACTCACATTTATATGTGCCTAATATCATCAATAAGTTCACATAACATGAATGAGATCAAATCAAAAACATTTCATCACCTTTTAACTAATCTATATGCTGATAATTTCAGTTCTAAAGAAAATTATGGCTAAGTTCTAAACATGATCAAAATAGAGCAAGACTATTTTCAGAACATAATTCAACCTATCAGTGAGACCCTATAAAATTTTCAGAGCATAATAAGTCTCTAACTATATTAACAAAATTCCACAATTTCGGAGGTTAGAAACTCTAAGCTTTCAGCCAAAGTTAAGAAATCTCAATTTTTCTACCATATCAAATCATCAGATAAAATATACAAACATTCAAGGTTAGACTTCAAAATGTCCTCAACATCCTATAAAAATTTCAGCTCAAAATTCGATCATTTGATATAGTAACAAAATTAGACAAAATCAATACTACAAACTTGGCTGGTTAAGCAGAAACCCTGACCCTTTTGGTTTTCAATTTTTTAAAAATAGTAAAAATGCTTAAAATGACTCAAGAAAATTTCTGGAAACACTTCTATATGTTGGATTCATCATATAAAAATTTTAACTCAAGCACAAGCCTCTAAATCAGTAAGAAAAATCAAAAAATTTCACCTGCTTACTTAAAACTGAGATTTCAATAGGACATAGTTCATAACATGTTTTTGAGAAAATGATTCCTAACATAATCTAAACACTTCGCAATTTAAAAAAATCAATATCTATGTAATATCAATCAATAAAACTAAAAATTCCAAACTCTACAATAAAAAAATTTTAGAGTAAATTTTGAAAGAAAAGTGGATAAATAAAGCCCTACTTGGCTCTTGTAACTCCAACTTTTCTCTTGGCTTCCTTCAAAGCTTTTATGACCAATTCTTGATCTAACTCAAGTGAATCCTTCTTTAGAACAGTAAGAACAACAATATATTGATGATATGATGGTATGAGGTTTCTTTAAAATGATTGATTTAGGAGTTACAAAGGGTAGTATGTAAGTTAGGCTTTGGATTATGGAGTTTTTGGTTGAGATTTTGGATTTTTAGTTAGGTTTTTGTTGTTTCTAAATGAAGAAGATGAAGTTGGTTGCATACCTGGATGATGGCTGAATATGTTTGGGAAAGAATGGTAGGTTATGTGATTTTTTGCATTTATAACTGTAACACCTAATAATTAACCAATACACCTAGTTTGTATCTGATTAATTACTAGACTTTACTCTTTGCTTAGTTCATCATACTTTGAAAATACTTAGTGAAATTATGAGCCATTTTTTTTAAAACATAATTGAAAACGTGAGCTGCACATAACGTGAACAATAATCGAAATAAAGCGAATAACGTGCATATATAGCATGAAAAACACATCATATTGGCTCTATCATATAACATCCATAATTACATAACACATAGATAGTTTGCCTACCAAGAATAAGACTAGGTGTAGGCAATCTAACAAAACAAATAATATATGGATGGAAGGACATCCATTAATGGCACCTAGTAATAACACTCCAAGGATAGGGATAGATATTTGAAATATACGAGTGAAACTAGCAGGATCAAGTTCATTCCTGAAGCCTCAATGTGATTCACGAACGCTTCCTTCTTTCTTAACAAGATGGAAAGAAAAATAGAGGAGTGAGAAACTTATAAAAGAATCTCAGGAGGTACTCACCTCATATGCATCGTGTCATCATCATCGTCCCAGGAACCTCGGGTTTCATTATGAAAATGTGAGCATGCTAAGATTCATTTAATTAGTTCGGAAATATATTTTACCAGGTCGTCATTTAATCATGCGTCTTATAATGTATCATAAACTTAGCATGTCATGTTTATAATGACCTTTTCCTTTCATCAACACATCATATTCCTCATCTTCATATCATAACATGCATAGAAGAACATCTATATTTTATCATCATCTCATAAAATGCTATGCACAGGAGAACATTATACCATAATAGCTATGCACAAGACATGGTGCACATATTTCATTCCTTTAGTGTCCTAGGTAACTTAAAATCTTGTCACCATCATCATTATTTTCCTTGGGGCCACCTTATACTCACCCTTTTGGAGTAATCTAGGTTATGAGCTCATACCTTACTAGTCGTACAGCACATACTTATCCCTTTTGATAAGTAAAGTTCCCCTCTACCCTTTTGAGAATGGACAGGGCAAGAATCACCTTTTACTGTAGTTTGATTTGGTTTAAAGGATTATTTTCTCATATATTTTAAGTCACCTTTAAGTCTTTGCATGTTATATCATAATACAATTCTCAATTCATAATCATTTATAACATTTTCTCGTTTATAGTCTTATTCTGAATAATATATATACCAACTTAATCATGCATCCGGAGATTCCAGAAAGAGGTGGGTCACAAATGGACACTTAAATACCAAATCTTTCTAGCCAGAACCTTTCCAAATTACACTTTTACAATAATATACTTTTTTCCAACAAGAGTAAATTTTTAAATAACAAAGAATATTTCATTATTTCATGCATAAACATTCTCATTGTTTAACAGGAACTATAACATGCAAGCCCGGAATCATTCAATGATATCAAATACTTAATAAGCATCAAATCACTTCATAGACTTATCATTTCAAATTTCAAAGAACTATCATCATAAATTCTTACTGGAAACCGTCTTAAACATTCTAAACTTTAAAATCGGGTAACCTCAATTATCACACTAATTAATCATGCATCTAAAGTATTCATTATCATCATTACCATTAATTATAAGCCTTAAGAACATTATTAAACTATATGGACAACATAGGCAAATTATATTTAAGGCTTCACGACGTCCCAATTTTTACTATCGTTAGAAATTACAGATTACTTAGGTAATTCTTACATAAAATTTGAGACCAAACAATCCTCAATAAAGGAATATAACATTAGAAGAAAGGTTAGGAGCAATTCGTATGAAAGTTGCAAATGATTTTGTAACGTGTAAAATGACCTAAATGCCCCTGAGGTTATTTTATCTTAAAATGAAATCGTGGGCCCCACCCATCTTCAAGGGGATGTTTTGATGATAATAAGGGATTGTTTGTGTTATGTGTGTTATAGAGGAGAAGAATCCTAATTTTGAGCTTCAGCGTGAATGACCAAAACGCCCTTGCGCGCTTTAACTCGATTTGCGTCCGACTGAGCCGAACCTCACTAAAATGTTTTAAACATGTTTTTAAGTTATGATTGTCCATTGGTTAAGCTAGGGTGGCCTCTGGCAGTTTTGAGCCAAATGACCATTTTGCCCCTGTCTTTGTGTAGTTTGCAATTTTTGAAATTTTCAATTCGTCTAATGAAACCTAAGCAATATTAGGCTCAAATTAGAGCTTATTAAATTCTAATTACTAATCTAGAGTCCGAATTATTTATTTAAATTGATTAGAATTTGAAAATTATTTATTTAAATTGATTAGAATTTGAAATTGCTTAAAAAAACCCAAATTGCTTACTAATTCACCTAAGCCCTTAATTGTAAATTCTAATTTGCAAGAATACCTTACCTACACCTAAATAATACATGGAACACATAAATTTCCTCCTCCTTGGGCTGTAATGCACAAAATTATATGGCCTCCATGCATTAGATTACTTGGCAAATTTGGCACAAAGCTTCATGTAAGAAAAAAAACAAAAAAATTCCCTAAAACATGGCATAAAACATGCCTTAAACAAAATATATGAATTTCCTCCCTTGTTCCCCCTCAAAATCAGCCACCCATGCCTCCTCCATTTGTCCAATCATGAGCTCCAAATCTCTATAAATAGGCATGCCTAAGGAGTCTTAGAAGCCTTGCTCATAATTGCACAATTTCAAGTTTTTCCAAAGCTCAAAAACTTTCTTTCTTCCTTCCCCTGACCAAAATTCTTTCTTCAACTTTTCAAGGAGATTTTGTTTCATTTCACCAAAGAAACCAAGTTCTCTTCCTTTCTTCAAACCAAATTAGGTAGGGAGTTGTCTTTAAGCTTATTTCCATGTTTTGCTAAGTGTTGTTCTTGGTTCAAAATGATGATTTCATGAACTTTCTTAGCTTTTCTAATTGGTTTTCTTCTTTCTTTTTCTTTTATATTTTGGCCATAAGGCCTATATGGGGATATTATGATAGCTTGATGATGAGGACCTTGAGTGTTGGTTGTATCATCAGTTAGGCCTCTAAAGCTTGAAAATTCCACATGATGCAAAACTTTAAAGAATGATGTTTTTATGATGTAAAATAAAGATCTTGAGTTTAGAACTTGAAAGATGTATTTTTCACTTGAAAGATCTTACGTACATATCCTCCGCATCCCCGTTGGACTACCCCCTGTCCCCCAATTCAGGCATTCCGAGACTGACCCGTTGGAAGATCCACCTACTCATATGTACTCAGAGAAGCTTATCACTACTCTCCCACGAATGAGAGCGGGGAGTGAGGAGTGTTGTCCAGCCGAGGTTGGCAGCGCCATCCATGCGCCCCGACTATGGAGCATCTCGTGTGCCGCCTCCCATGGAGTGCTGGATCGGGTTTGTTCCTCATTTTCAGGGTCAGCACCATAGAGAGTTCCTGGATCTAAGTGTGTTCATGCACCCTAGTTGTAGGATAGCCTTCTTTGGCTTTTGAGGTTATTCTTTGTAGGTGCATATGTTTCCTTATGTATTTTCCCTTTTGATGTATTATGATAGTGATGTATGAACTTAACTCACCTTTGGGTGAGAATATTATCTATCTATGTATGGTATGCTTTTGGATGTTCATATAATGGAGCCTATGTGATGAGATGTGTTTTCTTTATGCTGTTTTTCCTCTTTATCTTATTTATCGTTTGCGTTACGCGGCTCACGCTTTCAATTATGTTTTTTTTTAAAAAAAATGGCTCGTAATTTCACTAAGTATTTTCAAAGTATGATGAAAGAACTGAAGCAAAGAGTAAAGTCTAGTAATTAATCAGATACAACCTAGGTGTATTCGGTTAATTATTAGGTGTTACATTCACGATGTGCTAGAAGTTGCATTTTTAACCCTTTCTCATTATCGGCTTTCCTTATGGTGCTAAAATCAATTACTAAACCAATTATGAATCATTCTCCCTTATATAAACACAATAGTACTTGGTTCTTAGGGCTGCTAAAGGTTCTAGATAGAACGCACAAATTTCATTCTCTAGAGTTCTAGAAATCTTGCTTTTACGGTTTTGGGAAGCTAGTTTTATTTCTAACATGCATAGAATCGTTCTCTTAGCAATAAATCATAATCATCACAACTTCATATTAAACCATCATCATAGTAGTACTAAACTCAGATAGGTAGCCGAATCATGAACCTCATATAATTGCATAAAACCACATTTCAAGTATACATAAAGTACTAGTTTCCCGTATAATTTTTGCAAAGCTTCAAAACTCCTTTAGTAACTAATTCTTTTTGTTAAACTTTAAAGAAATTATAAGACTTTAAGCCTCCGTAATCATGAGGCCGATTTATACATTGAAAGAATGTTCATGATTAGAATTTTCTCTTAAGATAAATGGAGCAAGTCTTGAGCTTTAGAGATTTAGTGATAGCTAGAATTATAAACATGCTATGCAACCCATTTTAATCTTGTCTTTATAAGGTGATAACTTGGAAATATAAACATGATAAGAACTTGAGCGGCTGTAGTCCGCACCTGACCAGTGGAGGGAAAAGAGAATCTTAAGAAACTAGCGGCGGAATCCATAGGACCAGGAGAGGGAGAAAGAATTCTTATTAAGCTCCAAACTCAAGACTTCTTAAAGAATGAATTCTTTGACTCCAATAATCTCAAGAAAGCTTTAGAGTTTTTATTATCATGGTTCCAACTTTGCTTGTGATACTTGGCAAGTCTTTGAGCTCTAGGATCTTTAGGTGATGACATAAAAATAAACATGTCATGCGTTGATTCTTTTAGCCATTATAAAATAAAGTGAGAACATAAAATAAATATGAGATGCAACTTCTTTATTATCTTTAGAGATTAAGTGACAACATGAAATATAAACATGAAATGCAAACTTGGAAATTTAAACATGAGTATGCAAGTCCATTTATTCATTCTTGAAATTTTAGTGATGACATAGAAAGTAAACATGATTATGCAAGGCATAAACTTAAACATGGATGCAAGTTCATTTGATTTCTACTAGAGCTCCTTCAAGACTTTATAGAAATATAAATTCAATCCAATATATATATCTTAGCAAGACAAAGTGAGAAATACATCTTTCAAGTTCTAAACTCAAGATCATAAAAACATCATAAAAATATTATTCTTTAAAGTTTTGCATCAAGTGGAACTTTCAAGCTTTAGAGGCCTAACTTGTGATGGATTCACAACCCACCCTCAAGGTCCTCATCATCAAGCCATCATCTTAGTCCCACCTAGGCCATATGGCCGAATTGTTCAAAGAAAAGGAAGAAGAAAACCAAATGGAAAAACTAGAGAAAATCCATGAAATCATCATTTTGAACCAAGAACAACACTTAGCAAAGCATAGAAATAAACTTAAAAACAACTCCCTACCTAATTTGATTTGAAGGAAAGGAAGAGGACTTGGTTTCCTTGAGTGAAATGAAAGAAAATCTCTTTGAGAAATGGGAGCAGAAATTTCAGCCAAGGAGGAGGAAGAAAGAAAGCTTTTGGTGCTCCTAAAACTAGAATTTGTGTAAGTTATGAGCAAGGCTTCCAAGGCTCCTCAAGCATGCATATTTATAGAGGAATTCAAGCTCATGTATGACAAGAGGAGGAGGCATAATTTTTGGATTTTTCATGGGGAACAAAGGGAGGAAAATCATTTCTTGTTTAAGGCATGTTTTATGCCATGTTTTAGGGAATTTTTTGGCATTTTGTTTTAGTGCATTATCTTGCAATAATTCTAATGATTATGGCTGAATTATTTTGTGCATTACAGCCTCATGGAAGAGGGTTTTGTGTGTTCCATGTATTATTTAGGTGTAGGCAAGGTATTCATGCAATTAGAGAATTTACGGTTAAGGGCTTAGGTGAATTAGTAAGCAATTTGAGTGTTTTAAAGCAATTTTAGGTTCTAATCAATTTAAATAAATAATTTTGACTCTAGATTAATAATTAGAATTTAATAAGCTTTAATTTGAGCCTAATATTGCTTAGGTTTGTTAGACGATCAAAAATCTCAAAATTTGTAAAACTGCAAAGAGAGGCAAAACGGTCATTTTACTTAAAAATTGCCCAGACCACTCAAGCTTAACCAATGGTTAATCATGGCTTAAAAACACCTTTTAAAACATTTTAGTGAGGTTCGCTAAGCCACGAATCTGGTTAAAACGACCGTAGGGCGTTTTGGTCATTTTCACGTCGTAGAGCTCAAAATTATGATTCTTCTCCTCTATTAACACACATAACACAAACAATCCCTTATTATTATCAAAACATCCCCTTGAGGATGGGTGGGGCCCACGATCCTCATTTTCTAGTAAAATAACCTTAGGGGCATTTTGGTCATTTTACACGTACAGAAATTCGGGTTTGCAATACTTGCACGAATTGCTCCTAACTTCTCTTCTAACGTTATATTCCTTTATTAAGGATTGTTTGGTCTCAAATTTTATATAATATTTACCTACGGTAATTCGGTATTCCTAATGACAGTAAAAATTACAGTAAAAATTGGGGCGTTACATTACTCCCCTCCTTAAAAAGAATTTCGCTCTCGAAATCGTTACCTGAGAGAGCTTTGGATACTTGCTTGCATATCTGATTCTAGCTCCCATGTAACTTCCTCGGTTTCACCTCGTCCCCATGCTACTTTCTGGTACAACCTTGTTCCTTAACGCTTAACTCCTCGGTCAACGATTCCGTGGGTGGTAAGTTAAATGTTAGGTCATCTCTTAATTGTACATGTTCTGGCTCTAGTACATGACTTGGGTAGAATGATATTTCCTTAACTTGGAGACATGGAAAACATCATGAAGGTTGGAGAGACCTGGGTAGGGCTATACGGTAGGCTCCAGATCCTATTTTGCTAAGGATTTCAAACGGACCAAGAAATCTGGGGCTCAATTTCTTTACTTTCATTGCTCGGCCTATGCCTGTGGTGGGGTGATTCTTAGGAACACATGGTCCCCTTCTTGAAAATCTAGCGGTTTTCGCCGCTTGTCCGCATAGTTTTTCTGCGACTTTGAGGCAGAGAATCTTATCCCTAATCTTCTTGATTTGTTCCGTCGTTTCCTCACAATATCCGTTCCAGTAGACTTTGCTCTTCGGGCTCATACCAACATAGAGGTGATTGACACTTCCGTCCATAGAGGGCCTCGTATGGTGCCATACCGATACTTGCATGATAACTGTTGTTATATGCAAATTCAGATCAGTGGAGGTACTTATCCCAACTCCTCTTTGATCTAAAACACATGCCCTCAACATGTCCTCCAAAGTTTGGATAGTTCTTTCAGATTGACCGTCCGTTGGGGGTGATAAGCCGTGTCAGACAGAGCTTTGAACCAAACGCCTTCTGAAAGCTCCCCAAACGTGACGTAAATCGCGGATCCCAATCGAGATTATCGTTGAACGTACTCCATGTAATCTTACTATCTCCTGAATATATAACGTGCTAACCTATCTAAGGAATAAGTCACCTTAATAGGTAAAAAGTGGGCTGATTTAGTCAACCGATCCACAATTACCCATATGGCGTCATGATTTGCTTGGGTCCTCGGTAGTCCAGATTACAAAGTCCATGGAGACACTATCCCACTTCCATTCGGGGATTGACAAAGGTTGCAACATCCCAGGTTTTTGGTGTTCAATCTTCACCTTTTGACACACCAAGCACTTACTCACCCATGTGCACACATCCTTCTTTAATCCTGGCCACCAAAATCTTCTTCAAATCTTGATACATCTTGGTTGCACCGGATGAAGGGTAAAATGGCTCTTATGGGCTTCCTCCAAAATATCCTTTCGAGGTCACCACTAGCAGGTACACATATACGACCTTCAAACCTCCACAAACTATCATTCCCTTGGGTAAAACCTTTCAACTTATCAGCTTTCCGCTTCTAAGGTCTCTTGAAATTCCGTATCTTCCCTTTGGGCTTGAGCAATTCTTTCCTTGAATTCACTCGTCACACTAAGATGGCAAGCTCTTATGCCCTTAGTGGTCAAGGTCATCCCTAGGTTTAGGTCTCTAAACTGCTCAATTAACTCAACCTCCTTCACCATCAAACGGGATACTTGTAAGGATTTCCTACTAGGACATCGCTACAACGTTAGCTTTGCCTGGATGATAGTTTAACCCAAAATCATAATCTTTTAAGAACTCCATCCACCTTCTTTGCCTCATGTTTAGCTCTTTTTTATCAAAGAGATATTTCAAACTCTTGTGATCAGAAACACCTCAAACTTAACGCCATATAAATAGTGTCTCCAAATCTTCAGAGCAAACACGACGACGGCTAATTCAAGGTCATGGGTAGGGTAATTTGCCTCATGTGGCTTGAGTTGCCTCGACGCATAGGCCACCACTTGCCTATCTTGCATCAGTACACAACCCAAACCCTTCCTTGAAGCATCACAGGATACTTTGAAAGGCACATTGGTTCGGTAATACCAAACAGGGGTTGAGGTTAGCTTGTGTTTTAGCTCTTGAAAGCTCTTTTCACACTCCTGGGTCCATGAAAAAGGGGTGTTCTTCCTAGTTAGCTTGGTCAGAGGTAGGGAAATCTAGGAAAATCCCTTGATAAACCGACGGTAATAACCGGCTAAACCCAAAAAGCTCCTTACTTCATTACGTGGTTGGTCTTTCCAGTTTACAACCGTTTCGACCTTACTAGGATCTACAGCAATTCCTCTCTTAGACACTACATGCCCTAAAAATTTCACCTCATCCAACCAGAATTCACACTTAGAAAGCTTGGCATATAGTTTCTTTTCCTTAGGATTTCCAGTACTATGGTTAGGTGGCATTCATGCTCCTCGTGGGTCTAGAGTATATGAGAATATCATCTATGAAGACAACCACGAACTGATCTAAATAGGTCTAAAGATCTTATTCATGTAATCCATAAAAATTGCTGGAGCATTGGTTAATCCAAAGGACATTACTGAAACTCAAATGGCCGTATCGAGTGCGAAGGCCGTTTTTGGTATATCTTCATCTCTTACTCTAATCTGGTGGTAACCTAACCTCAAATCAATCTTAGAAAAACAATTAGCACCTTTAAGCTGATCCATCAAGTCATCTATCCTAGGCAAAGGGTATTTGTTCTTCACTGTCACTTTATTCAATTGCCTATAATCAACATACATCCTCATACTCCCATCCTTTTTCTTCACAAACAACAGGGGCTCCCCAAGGTGATGCACTAGGGCCTAACAAACTTTTTCTCCAATAAATCTTCCAATTGAGCTTTTAACTCTGTCAACTCTAATGGGGACATCCTGGATGGGGCTATGGATATGGGTCCTGACCTGAAGCAATTCTATGGAAAACTCTCTCTCTTGGGGGAAACTCTTGTATCTCATTTGGAAATACTTAGGGATAATTCCTTACTATCGGTATCTCATCCGATACTTTGCTCAAAGTCTACATTACTAGCGCTAAGAAAATTCCTTAAAATTATGTCGGTTAAGGGAACCGCCACAATATAACCACCATTTATCTCTCTAAAATTATGGCGGTTAAAACCGTCAATTTACTGATATTGTTGGTTTTGGGAGAACCGCTAATTAACCACCATAATTCACACTTTTTTTGTAGTGCTTAAAGTGCAACAAAAATCTTTATTAGTAAATATTAAAAGGTAACTTTCTAAACTAAGTAGTCAATATAAAAACTAGTTAAAGCATATTTTTCAGAAAGTTATTGTTTTTAATTACAAAGCAGAGTATAAAAGAGATAAAAAGAGATAAGAGATACTGCACAAGGAGTTTTATACTAGTTCGGCCAAAATGACCTATATCCAGTTCTCAACAACATGTTGAATTCCACTAAATCAACTCATTCTCAACCCCAAAAAGTCAGAGAACCTCACTAACCTTCTCAGCTAATTCACGTGACCAGGAACTCACTCTACTATCACTCTCAAGTAGTCTTTGACTAGCCTCTCTAATCTAAACTCACAATGATCACTACCAGATTCAGGGTACAAGGATTGGTGAAGGTTGGTTCACTCCAACAAACAAACACTTAAGTTTTCTCAAAATAAATAGAGCATGACCTGAAAACTTGAATGACTTCTTTATAAAATTCTTTCTAGGAAGAAGATGTTATCTAATAAGAACTTAGAAAGAAGATTTTTATAGAACCAGAGATTGATTACAAGAAGTAATTTCTTTATAGAAGAAGTAAGAGGATTCTTTTGTTCTTGATAGATATGCAAATGTTTTCACTAAAAAGTCTTAAGTTGTAAGCACTTGACCTCCTTTTATACTTGATCTTCAATTTCAGACCATTACCATTTGATTCGTTTTCCTTATTGTAGAAAAGTGCACAAGAAGGGGGGTTGAATCGTGCTTAGCCTTTCTTACTTTTTCTCTTTTTTGAAAACTTAAGCGGAAAACTATCAAGTAATATACTTATAGTGCAGCGGAAACAACGTTAGTGCCTGTTAAAAGTATTTTCTAACTAAGAGAAAGAGACATGTAAGATCAAGTTTTCCAAAAACACAGAATATTAGTTACAAGGAGTAAAAGAAAAAGATGAAGAAGAAGAGAATTCTACACAAAAGTTTTATATTGATTTGGCCAACCCTACATTCACTTTAACCACATTAAGTTCCACTAAAAAACCTTTCTCAAACGAGAAGTTGGATAGTCTTTTAGTAGCCTTTGCACGCTTTTATTTGTGACCAGGACAACTTTTAGTGTCACAAACTAAGTAGTTATTCATTAGCTAAACCTAAGTAGTATTGTACTAGTCTCTCCAAGCTAAACCATGACCAGTTACAACACCTTACTTTGCATTGCAAGTAGTTTTGCCTTAGCCTCTCTAAGCTATCTTACACCAATCATCACTGGATTCAAGGTTACAAGAGGTTTGTGTTTGGGTTTGCCACTCAAACTAACCTACACTCAAGTTTCTTGGAAATATAGAATAATAGACTTGGAAAACTTGAATGACTTTTTCTAGTGATTCTTCCTTGGAAGAACGTGTTAGCTATTAAGAATGTAGAAAGAAGATTTTTACAACAAGGAAACTGATTACAAGAAGTAATGAACTTCACAGAAGATGAGGAGAAAATTATGCAGTGATTTAGCCTTGTGCAACATCTAGATCTATCTTTTGAAAGCTCAGCTTTCATTATAGATGGTTTGCCTTTATGACTGTTACCCTTGATTTGTTGTCCAAGTGACATGTGTTGATCATCCGTTGTGTCTTGGAAAGTACTCTAGAGGAGTAGCCCGTTTTGTGTTAGAGCTGTTCAGAAGCCATTGTGAAACAATGATTTCCAAGATTACCTTTAGAAACTACTTTTTACTTTATGAACGAGGCTTCTGAACACTTCCTTCTAGAAGTTGGAGTAGTTGACGAAGTTGACAAAAGAGATGAAATGCCAATCTATAACTGGTTTTGACTTCAAATTTGAATTTCAAATTTTCCCTCCTTTTCAGGAGAGTACAGCATTTTGCCTGAAGCTAGTTTTGAGGTGTGGTATCAGTTCCTTAATATGTGTTTAGTCTTTTGATCTTCAATCAGTATTTGTTGATGATAAAAAGATTGCAATCATGATAATTGAAGGTTGTAGAACACATTGGCTTCAGGGATGAAGAGATATCTTCACTTTAAGTGTACTTTATGATGTCTAGTGCTATTTTCTAAAGACCGTGCCTTGGTTTCTTGTACTTGTTGATTTTCTTAAACTTGTTAGCCATTTGTATGCTCATTTCACGATATAATTATCACTTCCATTTAGTTTCCATCTCTTTAAATGAGATAAATCATGTTTGCACATGTAAAGTGAAATTATCTTCGCTATAGGAGTCGCATTATGCTAACGATATAACATGTTTGCTACTTCAAGAAACTCAAGGTAGACATTAGTCATTCTTCAAAATATTTTCCTTAAATTAGTTTTGTTGTCATTCAAAACATGTTGTATTAATGCTTCCTAAAGGGTTATGGAGTTTACAAATATGTCTAAGAGACCTTGTAAAAATTTCAATGCAAAATAAGTCTTTAGCTATATTAACAAAATTATACAATTTTGGAGGTCAGAATTTACTTATTTCCAGCCAACAGTTAGAGTTTCAATTTTGTTACCTTATCAAATGAACATATGAAATCTTACAAAAATTTAGGATTAGATTTCAAGATATACTCAATCCCCTGAAAAATTTCAAGTGAAAATTTTCATTTTATATAGTAACAAAATTAGATAAACTCAATGCTTCAATTAACTATCCAGCAGAAATCCTAACCAACTCGGTTTCTAAATTTTAAAAATTGTAAAAGTGTTTAAATGAACTCAAGAAAAATATTGGAGATGCCTCCATATGTTAGCTTCATCATATAACAATTTTACCTAAAAGTAAGTCTCCAACTATGTGAACAAAATCATATAAATTGAGGAATCTGCTAAATTGAGAATTCCAGCAACATAGTTCCTAACTTATTTTGACAAAAAGGATTTTCTAACATCATCAAATCATTCCACCTATTTAAAAACATCAATATCTATGTATGACTAGCCAATAAAACCTAAAATTTCAAATACAATCAGTTAAATAATTTCAGAACTAGTTTTGTAAGAAGGTTAAAGAAACCCTACTTGGCTCTTACAAGTTCTTGCTCTTGTTCTTGGCTTTCCTCAAGAGCTTTTACACACAATCTTCAATCCAAGGCCAGCCTAATCCCTCTCACAAGCAGTGATATAATGGCTCTTTTTATGGTAAAGTAAGATGGAAATCCTTGGTTGGAGTTATATATGAGGATTTCAAGGGATATCTTTGAGTATGTGCTTTGGTTAGGATTCTTGGTGTTGTAACTTGAGTTTTTAAGCTAGGTTTTGGTATTTTCATGAAGAAAAAGTGAGGGGCTGTCATAGGGGAGTGTTGGCTGAAATTTGTGGAGAAAAGGATGGAAAATGATGATTTTGTGTTTCATGTATATAGGAACATGTGTTAGATTTATTTACCAAATAATACTTACTTGTAATGAAAATTAATATTTTATGTGGTTGTTATTATTTCTTGCCAAAGCAATGGTGTGGCTAATTCATAGTCATACACTTGTCTAATTAGATGGCAAACTTGCACTATAAGTTTCATTTGTAAGAAACTACACATTGATATTTTGTGGAACAAAAGATAGTACTTGGTTGGGAAACAGGTATTGCTTGAAATTTAATTTTGGGTCTAAAATCTTCATTTCTAACAATTTCTAATCTTAATCCTATCTTTTTCAGTCCCAAGCATCTTCTGTTCTAGTTTTAGGGTTTTGACTATCCTACAAGCCTGAGGGCCAGGAAAGTTACTATTCATTTTTTTTTTGCTATTCTTATTATGACTAATTCTATAAAATTCTTAAAATCCTATTAATAAAGTTCAAAAAAAATTTTTGAAATAAATTTTGGGGATTACAGTAACCATGACTTGTTTCAGAGGAGATAGATTTCATCATTGTGTATCATACTTTGCAGATGAATGTTACTTTCTGAAGATTTGAACTTGGTTTCTTGCAATGGAATTCCATTCTTCATGTGAGAACATACCAACATTCGTTTCAAGGATTATTTTTTACTTTGTTTAAGTTCAGAATATCTTTGAATGAGATTAAACATGTTCACATGATAATGTGAAAATAAAACTTATTAGAGGAACTTTTATGTGAACAAAAATAGTCTTGTTAAGTGCTCAAGAAACTCAAGTAAAAGATTAGTCCTTCTAAAAAATATTTTAACAAAATTATTTTTGTTATGACTCAAAACTTTAAGCAATAACACTTTTTGAAGGGTTATGGAGCTAACAATCTCTCCTGTTTTGATGATGACAAACTCAATTTTGAGAAAATCTTTTGGAGTATTTTGAAAGAAAATAAAGTACTGAAATAAAAGAGCAATTTTAATATTCTTTCAAAGCTCATTTGTTCATAGAATTTCATAAGGTAATAGACTTAAGGTTCGTTGGATGTTTAACGATATTCAACAACCTTAGTTGACTAGGATCAGAGTTGTTTTCTTGAAAAAGATTTTCTGAAATATATTAGAGCATTTAACCTTTCTAAAGAGAAACATCTTGATTCTAGGTCATTTGACTTTTTAACCTTAATCATAATTGGATATGAAAGATGATAATACATGTGATATTTAATCTTGAGTTGGATCCCATACACAACATGGCTTGTCTAGGAAAAAATACTTTCAAAAGACTTATCTTTCTTAGAGAATCTTTTTCAATGTAAACAACATATGGATCATGTAACGATGGACTTTCAAACAACATGGGAGTTTCTAAAGCTTAGTCCATTCTTCAAATCAGCTATGTGTCAAAGCATATGTTTATATTAATATAACACTCAAGCTAGTGTATTAGAGCATGATTGTATATGATAAAACTCTAGTATGTGTATCAGAGCATAGAAATAAAGTGATTCTAAGCATATGTACTTTATTAGAGCATAAAGGAAGAAAAGAAATCTAACATATGTATCAATGCTCATAAACTAGATTCCAGATAAATATATCAAAGCATTCATATCAAAGTATAAGAATTGTTTCGTAACAATTAAATATGAATCAAAGTTCCAGCATGACAAAAAAAATAGAGAAATATTCAGAGCATAACACAAAAAAAATGATATGCATGCATGAGTTGTATTCTCTGAAGCACTCCTCCTTGCTTGGCCCCTATGATCCTTAGCACAAAAGATTTTCTGTTTCTTCTTTCTTTCTCCCTCTTTTGTCATTAGCAAAAGGGTTGCTGGAGATCACAACATCACTGACCCCTCTTCTTGAGCTCTTGAAGAAGTTGGACAAGCAACTCTTCATGACTCCTCAGTTAAGCTCCAATCTTTCTATTTGAAGCTTAAACTTTGTCTTATGTTGAAGCCATGTCCTACTGATTGTGCATTAGGAGCTGGACCTTGAGAGACTTGGTTGAGGCTCAGGTTGAGGTTAGTTGGAAAGGTAAACTGTTAGGGCATCTTGAGGTGTAGGTGAAGGAATATCTAAGGAAATAGTGTCCCCAGACTTGGGTGAATCTGCTTTCTTTGGTTGCAATCATAGCAGGTTGAGTGGTTAGAGGCATTTCAGTGGAAGGAATGATTAGGGTAGAATCAATAGCAGTAGTGGATTGAATGTTTTATAGAACATCAATTGATGGAATTTATTGTGCAGAAATAGTGGTTGTAACACCCTAACTTTTAACCTAATACGCTCGAGTTGCATTTCGGGTAATTATTAGTCGTTACGCCTTTGTCTCAGAACTTGACTTATTTTCTTTAAAATACGAGTAATATGACTAATTTTTTTCTTTTTGAACTTCAAGTCTAAAATGTGAGCTGCGCGTGCACGTAGATACCGACTAATACACGTATGACATAGCAATCATGTAAACTTCATCACAGCATATATATGTAAACCATAGTATAATCACAAAACAAATCATGTAAACATGCCATATTCATAACATAACAACGATGTCCTATGAACATAAGGACACCCTAAGATACTAAACACAACAATAAAGGTCGAACATACACTAGTTCAATGCTAAACCTAGCTATAACAAAACTAGACTATTCTCCATGCTTTAGCTTAACCTCTGATCCAGGTAGGTGACGTGACTCCTATGCCCACGCCTTAAGGAAGATCACGAACAACCGCACCATTCATGTCTGGAGACGACACGGGAGAAGAGAAAGGATGAGAAACTTATTCAAGATTCTCAATAGGGCTTCTCAACTTTAACACAAGTGTCATCATCGTCGTCCCCAACCACTTCGATTTTTCATTATGAAAGAGGTATGCATACATGAGGTTCAATTTTAAGTTTTCTAAAATCCTTTTATCCAAAGTGGGTGTCTTTTAGCATGGGTCTTAATGGCATGAATGCAAGAGATATATGATGTATGCATGGCAATACCTTGAGAGCATAAACAACACATTTCACATAATTAGAATACACCAATAGAATAATGATGTGATTTATGCATATGCATATTTTACTTTATGATGATTGAACTCTTGAGTTCCTTCTTAATTTCCACCCTCAAACTCATCACCGAAAGCCAACCATCACACCGTCCTCGTGATTTTTAACATGGTCATTAAAACTCCTCCTAAATCACCTAGGAATTGAGCTCAATCCTAACTAGCCGTCGCTAGATTTCATATGGGGAAAAAGAGGGGGAATACATATATTTCTTATCATGAGTATGCACTTTCATGTCATGAGAAATGCAACTTTCTTGGATCACCTCTCATAACCTTTACTTCAAGGAGTCTAGAAGATCATTTCCACATGTGTTTATGTCACTTAAGGATGCAAACATGAGCATTATAAACATGGCTAACATCATAACTTATCATTCATCATTTCATGCATAATCATAACATGCCATAAAATATCGTGTTATAAAGCACATAGGCAAGCATCACATTTTTTTGCATAAATGCATAAGCATAATATTCATCCATATCTTAAAACAGTAAACATGCTCATATCCAGGATGCCAGAAATTAATACCGGACTCAACTAATGCATATATGATGCTTAAAAAATATAAGTATATAACACATGCTAAGGATCATTATTTAGATAACTTAATCACCTAAGATTATCAATCCACTTGATCTTGCTTAGAAAACAATTATTTAAACATTTGGGTGCTGGTAATCGTTACATGTTTTGTAATCGATTACCAGAAGCTTGTTTTGCATAAAGCGTATGCTGGTAATTGATTACATATGCTGGTAATCGATTACCATAACCAAACTGATTATGGGCATAAAGATGTCATGGTAATCGATTACATGAATGGTAATCGATACCAGAACAAAAAACTATTCTGGGTACAAAGAACACCATGGTAATTCGATTATATGAACTGGTAATCATTACCAAAGCCAAACTTGTTTGGGTATGAAAAACACCCTTGGTAATCGATTACATAGGTTGGTAATCGATTACCAGAACCTTGGATTTCGAGAAATCAAGGTTTTAACATATTCTAAGTTACTCTAACACCTCAAGACCATTTTAAAACATCTTTCTAACATTCCTTTGAAAACATTTTCACGTTTTTATAAATCGAAACCAACATTGTATCATGACTAAGAAACATCCATTAGCCATGGTTAAAATTTCCATCTGGAGATATAAGGGCAAGTCTTTTGAGCTCTAGAAATTTAAGTGATGACATAAAGATAAACATGCTATGCAAGCCTTATTTTAGATCTTTACCATTATTAGGTGATGGCTTGAAACTTAAATATACTAGACAAGGAAATATAATCATGAATACAAGTCCATTTCTTTATTTTAGTGCTCTAGGCCTCTTAGAGTATTTACTCTAAATCACATCTCAACTTTAAGGTTGAGATAGGTAGGCTTTGAGATTAGTTATTAAGTGATAACTTGGAAAGCAAATATGCTAGGCAAGGAAATATAAACATGATGCAAGTTCATTTATTTTTCTTGCTGAGCTCATTTCAAGACTTTAAAGAATCAACTTTCAAACCACAATCAATCTTAACCAAAATGGAAGTGAGCTTTAGAGTCTCTTGACACCATGGTTCCAGAACCTTTTTTGTCTAGACTCATCATCAAGCTCAAAGAAAAACCAACAAAGACAACCAACACTAAACCATTTTCCCTACTCTTGTGAAACCAAAAATCAAGCCTTGAGCTTTAGAGGTTCAACACATGATGGTTTCACAACCAACATTAAGAAACCCTCATCATCAAGCTATGGCCTTGATCATCAAAGAAAGAAAACATTTCACAAGAACCAACAACTTTTCATCTTTACCATTCTTTAAAACCAACAAAAATAAACTAAAACTTGGGCTCTAGAGGTCAAAAATGATGGTCTCACAACCAACATCAAGATCTCTCATCATCAAGCCCATGGCTCTTTACATTATCCAAGATCAAGATCTGAAAATAAAAAAAGGAAAAAGAGAAGATTCAACAATAGCAACAACAACAACATCAGCCACAACAACAACAACAATAGCAATAACTCTTTTTGTTTTATTTCTCATCAAAGCCAAAAAAGAAAAGAAGAAGAAGATAGAAGAAGAAAACTCAAACAAATCCCTACCAAGTTGTGTTCCTAGCTTGAAGAGAGAAAGCTTTATCTTGCAAGGGAATGGCTATGTGTTTTTGAGTTGAGGGAGGTTTGTAAGTGGTGGAAAAAGACTTGAAGTTGAAGAGAAAAGAGAAGTCTTTGGTCACAAACTCAAACAAAAAAGCTAGTGGTAAAAGTATGAATTGCTTGACACATTGCTATATATTATGGGTTGAAAAATGAAATTGTGTGGATAAAATGGGGATAGTGCTTGTGTAACGCCCAACTTTTACTGTCATTTAGAAATTACCGAATTACCCTAGGTAAATCTTATATAAATTTGAGACCTAACAATCCTCAATAGAGGAATATAACATTAGAAAAAAAGTTATGAGCGATCCTCCATAGTTGCAAGCCGAATTTTCTACGTGTAAAATGACCAAAATGCCCTGAGGTTATTTTACTCAAAATGAGGATCGTGGGCCCGGCCGTCCTCAAGGGGATGTTTTGAGGATAATAGGGGATTGTTTGTGTTATGTGTGTTAATAGAGGAAGAATCTCAATTTTGAGTTTCGACACGCGAAATGACCAAAACGCGGCGCCGTTTAATTTTATTGCGTGCCAACTTGACCCGAACCTCACTAAAATATTTTAAAAGGTGTTTTTAAGCTATGATTAACCATTGGTTAAGTTCGGAATGGCCTGGAAATTTTGAGTAAAATGACCATTTTGCCCTCTTTTGTAGTTTGCAATTTTGAGATTTTGATTCGTCTAATGAAACCTAAGCAATATTATGCTCAAATTAAAGCTTATTAAATTCTAATCACTAATCTAGAGTCAAAATTATTTATTTAGATTGATTAGAACCTAAAATTGCTTAAAACACCCAAATTGCTTAGTAATTCACTTAAGCCCTTAACCGTAAATTCTCTAAATTGCATGAATACCTTGCCTACACCTAAATAATACATGGAACACACAAAATCCTCTTCCACAAGGCTGTAATGCTGAAATTATTGAGTAATAAGTCAGAAAATTATTACACAAAAATCCAAAGAATGAAAACAAAGAATCATGAAAACATGGAAACATGATTCCATGTTTTAAGCCACCAAACAAAATGATTTTCTTCCTTATTTTTTTTCCTCTAATTTTGGTCAGATTTCCTTCCTTCCTTTGTCCATTTATGAGCTGCAAAATCTCTATAAATAGGCATGCTTGAAGATAGTTTAGATGCTTAGTGCATAACTTACACAAATTCTAGTCTTAGGAGCACCAAAAGCTTTCTTTCTTTCTTTCTCTTGGCAAATTCTCCCTTCAGCTTTTCAAGGATATTTTGCTTCATTTCACTCAAGGAAACCAAGTTCTCTTCCTTTCTTTCAAATCAAATTAGGTAGGGAGTTGTTTTTAAGTTTATTTCTATGCTTTGCTAAGTGTTGTTCTTGGTTCAAAATGATGATTTCATGGATTTTCTCTAGTTTTTCCATTTGGTTTTCTTCTTCCTTTTCTTTGAACAATTCAGCCATATGGCCTAGGTGGGACTAAGATGATGGCTTGATGATGAGGACCTTGAGGTGGGTTGTGAATCCATCACAAGTTAGGCCTCTAAGCTTGAAAGTTCCACTTGATGCAAAACTTTAAAGAATAATATTTTTATGATGTTTTTATGATCTTGAGTTTAGAACTTGAAAGATGTATTTTTCACTTTGTCTTGCTAAGATATATTGGGTTGAATTTATATTTCTTAAAGTCTTGGAGGAGCTCTAGTAAAGAATAAAATGAACTTGCATCCATGTTTAAGTTTATGCCTTGCATAACCATGTTTACTTTCTATGTCATCACTAAATTCTCAAGAATGAAAAATGAACTTGCATATTCATGTTTAAATTTCCAAGCTTGCATTTCATGTTTATGTTTCAAGTTGTCACTTAATCTTCAAAGATAATAAAGAAGATGCATCTCATATTTATTTTATGCTCTCACTTTATTTTATAATGGCTAAAAGAATCAACGCATGACATGTTTATTTTTATGTCATCACCTAAAGATCTTAGAGCTCAAAGACTTGCCCAAGTATCACAAGCAAAGAAATAAGATTATTGGAGTTAAAGAATTGATTCTTTAGAAGTCTTGATTGGAGCTTAAAGATGTAAATAATTTTTTCTCCCTTCACCGGTTAGTGCGGATTAACGCCGCTTGTTTTTAAGATCCTCCTCTACTTGTCCATGCGGACTACCGCCTTCAGTTTCTTGCATCATGTTTATATTTCAAGTTCTTGCATCATGTTTAATTTTCAAGTCATCACCTTAAATCTTAAAGATAAAGAAATGGATTTGCATATCATGTTTATAATTCCAAGTTATCACCTTATAATGACAAGATTAAAATGAGGTTGCATAGCATGTTTATGATTCTAAGATATCACATAAATCTCTTAAGCTCAAGACTTGCTCCTTTTATCTTAAGTGAGAATTTTAATCATGAAGATTCTTTCAAGTTTAGCAAAAAGAATTAATTTCTAAAAGAGTTTTAAAGCTTTAAAGGATTTACGGAAACTAATATTTTATGTTCACTTAAAATGTGATTTTATACAATTATATGAGGTTCATGATTCGCTTTTGAGATTAGTACCAATAAATGATGATGATTTAATATGTTTGGAGTTGCGATAATTATGGTTTATTGTTAAGAGAAATCTATGCATGTTAGTGACAAAACTAGCTTCTGAACAACCTTAAATCTAGAATTTACTTAGTCTTTGACCTTTAAGTTTATCCAATGCCAAATCTATTTTAGTATGATATAATTCTGTTTAAGATTGGTTAAGCCATGAAAAATTTGGTAACAATTAGTGTAGGATTTATCCTTAACACTAAAAATGAAACTAGCAACTAGAAAACCATAAAAGCAAGATTTCTAGAACTTTAGAGAATGAAATTTATGTATTCTGTCCAGAGCCTTTAGTGATTTTAAGAACCAAATTTTATCATGTTTAGATAAGGAAGAATGATTCATAATTGGTTTAGTAATTAATTTTAGCATTATAAGGAAAGACGGTAATGAGAAAGGGTTAAAACGCAACTTCTAGCATAGGTAAACCTTAAGAACAACTTACCCTATGCTGCCCCATATTGTCTAATAACGTTCTTAGGATTATAATTGATGTAATAAGTCCCTTAGATGCATAATTAATCGAGTTCAATATTAAGGTTGCCGATCTAGAGTTTCGATTGTTTAAGACAACTTTTCGATAAGGATTTATGATGATGCCTCTTTGATGTTTTAAATGATAAGTCTATGTAGTGATTTGATGCTTATTAAGTATTTGACGTCATTGAATGATTTTAGCTTGCATGTTATAATTGCTGTTGCAAACAATGAGAATGCTTATGCATGAAATAATGAAATATTCTTTGTTGCTGAAGAAAGTATATTAATTAAAAGTGTAATTTGGAAAGGTTCTGGCTAGGAAGACTTGGTATTTAAGTGTCCATTTGTGACCACCTCTTCTTAATCTTCCGATGTACTACAATTGGTATATACATTATTTGAAACATGATTATATTTGTATATATATTATTTGAATAAGACTATAAACGAGAAAATGTTATAAATGATTATGAATTGAGAATTGTATTATGATATAACATGCAAAGACTTAAAGGTGACTTAATATATGAGAAAATGATCCTTTGGACCCCAAACTATAGGCGGTGAAAGGTGATTCTTGCCCCAGTCCGTTCTCTCAAAAGGGTAGACGGAATTTTTACTTATCAAAGGGATAAGTATGTGCTGACACTAGCAAGGTATGAGCTCATAACCTAGATTACTCCCAAAGGGTGGAGCATAGGGTGGCCCAGGAAAATGATGATGAAAGTAACTTTAAGTCACCTAAGAAACTAAGTAAATGCATTATGTGAATATGATGTTCTGCTATGCATAGTATTTATGAGATGAAGATGAGAAATATGATGTTCTGCTATGCATAGTATTATGAAATGATATGAGGAATATGATGTGATTTTATGCATAACTATGTTATTATATATGAAAGGAAAAGTTCATTATAAACATGACATGCTAAGTTTATGATGCATTATAAGACGCATGATTAAATGATTGGACCTCGGTAAAGTATATTTCCAAACTAATTAAAATCTTAGCATGCTCACATTTTCATAATGAAACCCGAGGTTCCTGGGGGACGATGATGATGACACGATACATATGAGGTGAGTACCCACGATTCTTTTATAAGTTTCTCATTCCTCTTCTTCTTCTTTCTTTCCATCTCGCCTCCAGAGTGATGGTATGTTTGTGATTCCCGTGATGTTCTCACCTAAGACATGTGATCTTGTGAACCAGCTTATTATTCTTAAGGAACGTATCGCTAGACCTTGAGCGTGACTCCCTGAATATCTATTCCTATCCTCGAAGTGTTATAAATAGGTGCCGTTAATAGATGTTTTTCCATCCATATATTATTTATGTTTTGTTAGATTGCCTACATCTAGCTTAACTCTGTTGATAGGAAATATCTATGTGAAATGTAATTATGGATATCATATGATAGAGCCAAAATGATGTGTTCTTCATGATATGTCTGTTAATCTCCCTTTATCCGATTATCGTTCACGTTATGCGCGGCTCACGTTTTCAATTATGTTTAAAAAAAAAATGGCGTAATTTCACTAAGTATTTTCAAAGCATGATTAAGTTAAACAAAGCAAAGAATAAAGTCTAGTAATTAATCAGACGACTAGGCGTATTGGGTTGATTATTAGGGTGTTACACTCGCGCTTTGCAGCCATGGGAGAGAAAAATATCTCTTCTAAAGTGTCATTTAGGATAAGGCTAGGTATGGGTTTAAGCATGGTCCAAGGATTGTTATATGGTTCTTTTGTGTGTAAAATTAATCAACCATGGCTGTGAATTAGGGGGAATGGTTGATTGGTTTAGGAGCATTTGCGGGAAAGAAATATATCATTTTAAATGTTGGTTTATAAGTGTGTTTAGGAGTTGATTTGGTTAGGCTATGGATTAGGAGTTGTAATTTTTGTTCAAGAATACAATGAATTAAGGTGTTTAGAGAGATTAAGAGCAATCCTGCTATTTAATGCAAAACCACCTTTATTAGGGAGGAATCTCATCATGTGATAGCTTTCCATGATTTAGGAAATTTATTGGAATCTTACTATTCATGAAAAATATGACATAAAGTCTTAAATCAAGTAAAAAGGATTTTGAGTTCTCCTTAAGCAATCTTAGGTTCAAATTAACCTCAATTAATTATTTTGACTCTAGATTAGTAATTAGAATTTACTAATCTTCAATTAGAGTCTAATATTGCTTAGGTTTTGTTAATCTGTCTTTAGACCCAAAATGCACTTAGCCTGGGGCAATGGATTTTCCGCAAAAACCTCCCTGGCTACCCCTATCCCTGCCGCAAAACATTACTTAAAAACATCATTTAAAACCTTTGGGGTGAAGTTCGTGTTTACCGACACTTCATTCAATGTTAATCAGCTTAGACATGGGCGTTTTGTAATTTTGCACATTGGAACTCAAAATGAGATTCTTCTACTCTATTAACACACATAACACATATAATCCCCTATCATCTTCATTTGAAACATCTCCCCGAGGATGGCCAGGCTTTACAAATCTCATCTTCCTGGTAAAATGACCTCAAGGGCATTTTGGGTAATTTGACACGGGAAAATTGGGTGTTATAGAGTAGTAGTGGGTGAAGCAGGATTAGCATAAGCAGGCTTAAAAAAGAGGGAGTGGATCAGGGAGTTGGTTTTTAAGGCTTCAATTTCTTCTTCCATATGAGCTTATTCTCATGAAGTGAGGTTTATGGAACAGATATCAACATTTGATGGATTAACAGCTTCCTCCTCAAACTCCTCAGAATGACTCCAATGTATAAAAAGGCTTACTCATGTAGATGTTAAGTTCCTAGCTTTCCTTTCAAGCTTGTGATTTCTTCCATTCTTTCCACATGATCTTCAACAACTTCTTTAAGTCAATGAGTCATTAGTACCTTTGGGGACTTTATTTGAGCTTTCCCCTTCCTTTCACTTTCTTCTTCTTTAGAGGAGTTTGTGTCCACCACCTCATGTCCAATTCCAGAGTTGATGACTCTCATCAGAAGCACAAGGAGTCTTGGAGCATCCTTTGGGAGGCTTTGAAGTCCTTGCCAATTTCCCTTCTTTTAATGTCCCAACTAGTGCTCTATGGTTTCTAGAACCTCTTTATGGCTCATCATGCTAGAATAAACTTCTTCATTTTTGAGGGTAGGAAGCCATATGTGGCTCTTGCTTTTGGATCTTTTTCTATTTTACTTTGTCCTTCTTTCAATTTCAGAACGTCTAAGATGACTATGTCTCCTCAGAGTTTTCAAGGTCATTTTCCAATAAGATTAGCTTCCTTTTCCCTTTCCCTTTTTCTTTTCTTCTTTATCTTTTTTATCTATTTTTTTTTTTTAGCCCTTCCTCATTTCTTAATTCTGGGCTTTGCCTTGTGGCACTTATTTTTATATGCTAGTCCTACACCCCAAAATTATTTAAAATTTATTTGAACTTGATTAGTTTCAAGGATGTAGCAATGATGAGGATGACTCACTAGATAAGTTCAAAAAAAATTTGGGCCAGGCATGAATAGTAATTTTGGACCCGGGTGTAGCAGTAATTTTACGGGTCATAGACGCAATAGTAACCATGGAATCCAGAACTTGTCCTGGACCAAGGGAAGATAACAGAAGGATCGAAAGATAGAGTATTAGGCCCAAGGCTTGTGTATAAAGTGCACAAGAAATGAGTTAAATCGTGCTTTGCTTCTTTCTGCATCTAAAACATTTAACAAAATACTATCAAGCATTAAGCTTGAAGTGCAGCGAAATGAGATTAGTTGTTTCAAAGAGATCTCTGAAGCATATAATATGTAGAGAATTGTGAAACCAATAAATCCATAGTTTAATTAGCATAAGAGAAAAAGTAAAAGAGAATCAAAGGAGAAAAAGATATGACACAAATTTTTTTATACTGTTCTGTGTAAATCTGCGGCATTAAGTACTCAACACACATTGAGGTTCCACTAAACATCTTTCTCAAACTAGAGAAAGAACAATGATTGTTTTTACATTAGCTTTCCTAGCTCTCATGTGTGACCAGGAGACAACCCTAATACTATCACAACTTAGGAGTTATTGCCACTAGCCTCTCAAAGAACCAAAATAGTTATTCACCTAGCTCTCCAGCTTAAATCTCTCAGAAGTTTGTACTAGTCTCAAAGCTAGACCCATGACAAGTAGAAATCCTTACCCTGCCATGTTGAAAGTAGTTATTCATCAGCCTTTCCAAGCTAAACCTTGAGGAGTCTTGTACTAGCCTCTCCAAGTGAAACCTGAAAGCAAACAAACCTCTATTGTCACATTGAAAGTAGTTATTCACTAGCCTCTCCAAGATGAACCTTGAGTAGTCTTGTACTAGCTCTCTCACTCGTGCAAGAAATACAAACCCTACCTCACATTGAAAGTAGTTACTCACCTAAATCTCCAAGCTAAACCTGACAAGTAGACATTCCTAATGTCACAAAGTACTATTTACCAACCTCTCCAAGCTGAATTTTGAGTACCTATCAACAACCTCTCTAGCTGAACCACTAGTAGAATACTTACCCTCACATTGCAAGTAGTTTACATTAGCTTCACCAAGCCATCTCACATCTATCACTACTGGATCAAGGATACAAAGGTTTGTGTTTTGGTTGCCACTCTACTAATGTACACTCAAGTTTCCTTAAAATTTACATGAATAACCTGGAGAACTTGAATGACTTCTTTCTATCATTTCCTAGGAAGAACATATATTTATCAAGAACATAGAAAGAAGATTTTTATAAGTAGGAAACTGATTACATGATGTGATGAACTTATAGGATGTGAAGAGAGATTTTCATAGAGTTTCCACTCTTGTGTAGCACAATCTCTTTATTCACTTGAGCACAACATCTCATTTATAGATGTTCTTCCTTGTGACCGTTGCCTTTGATCGGATCTCCAAGTGACACGTATTGATAATCCATTTGTGTCTTCAAAAGCAGGCGAGAAAGAGTGCTTGTCTGTTGTTAGAAATAGTTGTTATAGAAGCCGTTGAAGATTAAGATTCATGTTACTTTCAGAAACTACTCTTACTTTCTAAATGGTGTTCCTGAACTCTTTCTTCTAGAAGCTAAGGTTGTTGACCAAGTTGGCAGAAGAGATGACCGTGCCTCAACTGGGTTTGACTTTAAATTTGAAATTCCAAAATTCAAATTTCCATCCTTTTCCAATAACTTCAGCGCTTCCATACTTAAGCCAGCTTTCTAAGTGCGAAATCAGTTCCTCTACTAATCTTTGATCTTTGAATATTCAATCCAAGCTTTATGATAATGAAAGATTTACGATCATGATGGCTGAAGATTGTAGATACGTTGTCTCAAAGTTTGCTTGATATCTTTATTTCAGCGTACTTTCTAATATCCATGCTATTTCTGAAGTCCCGGACCTTAGTTTCTTGCCGTTGTTTCGATTTCCTTTCATTCGTAAGGCATGTATATACTTTGCATGATATAATATTCACTTTCATTAAGTTTAATCCTTTATATAGAGATCATGTTTGCACATACAAAGTGAAATTATTCTTCTCGCTTCAAGTCCATGTTATGTAATCTCGAAATACATGTATGCTATGTCAAGAAACTCAAGGTAGACATTAACCCGTTCTTCAAAGTGTTTTCTTTTAATTGGTTTTGTTGTCATTCAAAACATATTGCCTTAAAGCTTTCGAAGGGTTCTGATCTTACAATTTCTCCCTTTTTGATGATGACAAACCAATTTGAAGAAAATCTTTTGAAGAGATGTTGAAAGAAATATAATTGAATATGTCATGATAATAACTATTCTTTCAGTGTAGCATATATTGTAACTTTCAGAAAGTTCTTCTAAGCCATGATATGAATAGGTTCAAAATATTTTATAGCCTTAAGTAACTTAAATCAAGCTATTTTGTTTATAAAGGAACCTTCTAAACTTGCTCAAAATTATGTTTGAGATGTATCAAAACTATATTGAAACTCATTTCTTTGTTTAAGTCCTTTTTACACAACCAGCTTCACAGATTCAGGTCACTTAAAGAAACTTTCTAAGAAAAGTGTGCTATAGGAGAAAACAAGTAATACTTGTGATAATTTATCTTGATTACTTTTCATATTCAGCATAGCTTTGTCCAAGCTAATATGTAGAAAAAAAAGCCTAAAAAACATGATATAGCATGCTTGATAGAATAGAAAATATTGATGCTTATGTAGTTTCTTATGCACAAAAAACCTTGATACAAATATACTAGCATATTACTATGCGAGGTTTCTAAGCTCATAAGGAATCAATCCCAAATATAGTTAAGCAAAGCATAAAAGAGCTTTTTATTATGAGCGTGAAACTTTTCATAAGAATGTAACATGAAGGAAATCAATTTTTATTAAAGCAAAACTAGAATGCTCAATGAATCCATCAACATACTACATTTCTCTGAGTCTTTGTCAGGCGACGTCCTCCAAACCAACACACAGCTATTTTCATGATTTGTCCTCACTTACACGTGCTTTGGAAACTTCCCATGAGGTCACCCATTCCAAAATTACCCTAAGTTAAGCAAGGTTACCTTGGGAGTTCTTTCATGATGGGCTACCAAAAAGAAAGATGCATCTTTGTGTCATAGGTTGTGATAGAATCTGTAACACCCTAATATTTAAACCCAATACGCCTAGGACGTATCAAGATTAATTATTAGTTATTACTTCTCTTTAAATTCATTTACAAAATACTTAGCGGAAAATCAGGTAAATTTTTTTTTGAAATGATTCATATAAAACAAAGTGCGAGCCTTTGCGCGTAACATAAACAACGTGAAGCGGAAGAATAAATAAAACATACAGAACATAAGCATTAAAGAACACATCCATCATAAACACATTCCTCATCACATTAGATAACATAGTTTAGTACATCACTAGAGAATATAAAAGAAACATAAAGTCTTACCCATACTAGTGGGCAGAGCTTGCAGGACAATAACATAAAATAAGAAACATAATAACAAATACATGAAACAACCCCAAAAGATACTCCCAAGCTAAGACTCTCCCTCCCTCGAACTATGGATGACGCTCCTCCTCCTCCCACATATCCAATGAACTGGGCAAGCTCCTCGGATGCGTGAGGCGGAAGGATGGCGAGCATGCCCACCACGGTGAGGGCGCATCTCTACGTCGTGCTAACCTCCGCTGTGTCACCGTCTCTCGCTCCCATCCCGATATCCATGGGTACAGGGGGGAACCCTCAGAAAGGATGAGAAGGAGGATCCTCTATGGTCGGTCTCCGAACGTCTCGGCGAGGCACGTACTCGGGTAACCTCGCACCGCTGAAGATGCCGAACGGGCAAACGGTTCTCCTCGTCTCGGGGTCGCGTCCTCTCAAAAATCATGTCGTCGCCAAAGGGTGAGGTCGGAGTGAATCGAAGCTGGAGACTGGAAAGGCAAATGGGCGTCCCATGTATGCAAAAATGCGTATAGCACAACGACCCTTGAAGTGGTAGGACTGATGTCCGATAGTGCACCTCCCACGGGTGCGTCAACAAAAATCACGAACGACGCCATCGATGTCTGAAGACGTAACGGAAAGAAACAGAGAGAGGGGTGAGAATCTTGCTAAAGAATCTCAGTAGGGAAATCCTCTATCCTAGTGTCATCGTTTACGTCCCAGGAACCTTGGGTTTATTATGAAAAGGTTAAGCATGCATAGGTTCATTATGAGGTTTTCACAAAGGTATTTATCCAAGGTCCATGTCTTTTATAATGATTCTTAATGCATGTATGCAACATAATAGTTCATGGATGCATGGCAGTACTTTAGGTAAATCAAACAAATATCAAACAACATATAAGTGGCATGTAACTTTTCTCTTGAACATCTTTCCTTTCTCATACTTGTGACACCAATCATAATAGTAACCGCACCCCTTAAACTAGGCTATGAGCTCATACCTTAACTAGTCGTCACTAGTTCTTACTTATCCTCTTGATAAGCGAATCATAAACATAATCATATTCATCATAATCATCATAATCCCGACTCCGAGTACGGGTAGGGGCCTAAGGATCACCCATCATGGGACTTTTTCCTTCTTCGAAACGCATCGACTGGTTAAGACCGACTTTGTCCGCTTTGGCAGGCTAATGTCTATGCCCTCACGGTTTTACCTTCTCATCGAGAGGAGAAGTACGTCTCGGTGTGTCACCTTAAACATCATATATTTTCCTTCTTCGAAACGCATCGACTGGTTAAGACCAGCGACTTTGTCCGCTTGGCAGGCTAATGCCTATGCCCTCATTTTACCTTCTCTCACCAGAGCAAGAGAAGTACGTCTCGGCATATAACTTTAAACATCATTTTTCTCAAAAACTTTCTTATGTCCCTCAAATTTGACGGAAATTCGGCGGCATAACAGCTACTCTCGAATTTCCTCAAATTTGAGTCATGCCACATAATTTCAGTCACATGCATCATTTTCATGGAACTTTCTCAAATCAATAACTTTCTAGTTCACATGAGCATATTTCTCAATTTCATTCATATTTTGAAACCTTATGCATCTTAAATACAACATTTCATCATATCACCATATCAATCATACACATAAAGTTTCATGCTCAAGGAACTAACATAATCACATCATCATAAGTGTGCACGAGGTTCATCATCATAATATACTCTCTCGTCCACCTATCTCATAGTATCTTATGCTTTGACCCTTACGGGCTTTAAACTTGTATTTGCATCTTTATTACCCTCAAGAGGTTAACACTTAAACTTTTCTCTAAGATTTGAACTCACTAAAATTCCATACAGCACTGCACATGAAAGGGCAGAAAATATCATTTGCTTAAGGGGCTCTAGAATCTCCATTCGTGACCCTTTTTAAGATCCATCTTCGCCTAAGGCTCCATAATCAATTCCTAGACCAATTATGAGGGATTCCTAGGCATGTTCTCTAAGTTATAAACCATTTTAATCTCTTATCATCACCTTAAACTTAGAAATCAACACCTAATCATTTATGAAGGGATTTTGTACATGTCTTACTAATTATGAATCATTTATCCTTGAATTAATCATGCTAGAACAGATTTGCATTTCTTTGCATTAAGGTGTTCTAGAATTCTCATCTCTAATCCCTTTCAAGTTACTTATTCTTTTCTAACTTTTCTAAATCGATCCTTGCTTCACTCAAACATAATTTTACACATTTTAACACCTTAGAACAGCATTTATACAGTAGCCAAACATAGAGGCAGAACCGAAATCATAAGCCCATAAAATCACATAATCTCTTGAGTTGAAATGCATATAAGTTGCTAGTTTTCTCTTGGGACATTTTAGGAACAAAAGGTGTTCTGGTAATCGATTACATGTTCCTAGTAATCGATTACCAGGAGCTAATTCATTCTGGGTTTCAAAACAAGGTAATCGATTACATACAATGGTAATCGATTACTTAGGTTAATCTGTTTTGGAAAATAAAGAACATAAGAGTAATCGATTACACTATAAGGTAATCGATTACAGGGTTTCCAGAAGGTTCTGGGCATGAAGAACCGTGTAATCGATTACATTGCCTCTAATAATCGTTAGAACCAAAAGTCCTTGGAAAACCTTTCTGGTAATCGATTACATGGATGGTAATCGATTACCAGAACCTCGGAATTTGAGAAAACATGATTTTTGACACATTCCAAACTATTTAAACACCTTGAGACCTCATAAAACAGTTTTCCAACATTTTCTTGAAATCATTCATGCATTTTACAAAATCAAACCATTATTGAATCATACTAAAACTCATCCATTTCTTTTTCTAGAGTTCCTTTTTAGGATACTTAGGGCAAGTCTTTGAGCTCTAGAATATTTAGGTGATAACATAATCTTAAACATGCTATGCACTTTATTTTACTCTTCATTAGAAAGTAAAGTGAGAGCATAAAATAAATATGAGATGCAACTTCATTATTATCTTTAAGGATTAAGTGATGACTTGAAATATAAACATGAAATGCAAGCTTGGGAATTTAAATATGGTAATGCAAGTTCATTCATTTATTCTTGTGAAATTAGTGATGGCATCAAAATAAACATGAGATGCAAGACATAAATTTAAACATGAATGCAACTTGTTTTTATCTTAACTAGAGCTCTTACAAGACTTTAGAGGAACATAAACCTCAACCCATTATGTATCATAAGGCAAGCTTTAGAGTTCTTAGCACCTAGACTTCAAAAGAAGTCTTAAGGTTTGAACTTCATCATCAAGCTTAAGGAAATGGACACAAAGTTCAACACTTTGTCTAAACAAAACTACAAGAACTAAGTCATATTCTTTATTTTATTGCTCATGGGCTTCAATCTAGAGTAAAACTCTTAGAACGGCCGACCAACTTTAAGGTTGGCAAGGGTAAGCTTAGAGCTCTTTGAAATCATGTGATTAATTTTCTTAACAAAACTTTTGTGATCTACTTTACATTTTTAGCAAACTTTGTTCAAACCAAAGCAAAGGAAACCAAAATCATTAAGAGGAAAGGAAAGAAAACCAAAACTTTATCAAGGAAAAAGGAAGAAATCAAGCATGTATGGTCCAAGACCAAGTTGTTTCAAGCTTTAGAGGTTTCTCACATGACAACAACAAGTCATTATCTTGAAACCTCATCATCAAGCTCATGTTTTCTTTATGAAAGGGCCTCTTGGCCAAAAAGAAAGGGAAGGGAAAAGAGTTTGAAACCAAGAGAAAAACTAGAACTTTCTTAAAAACACAAGCAAAAACATTAAAACAAACCCCTACCTAAAGAAGTCTTGAAGAGATGTAAGGAAGCTTTGTTTTCTTGATGAAAGGAGAAGGAAATCCTCTTGAAGTCTTGAGGAAGAACTTGGCCAAGTGAGGGAGTTTGAGAGGAAATGAGAGGATTTTGCAAGAAGTGTGAACTTACCAAGTGAACCAAAGTGTGACAAGGTTCATCAAGGCTTGGTATTTATAGAAGATGGAGAGCTCATGGATGGCCTTTGAGGGGGAGGAGTGGCCGGCCAGTGAGGAGGAAGAGAGAAGAAATATCTCTTGCAAAGGTATGGTTGTAGGCATGGTGAGGTATGGAAAGCATGGGCAAGGCATGGTGGAAAGCATGGCTCTTGAGTGTAATTGAAACAACACATGTGGTTTATGGAGGGGAGTGGCCGACACCTTAAGCCAAGAGGGAGAGAAAATTTGTTCATGTAATTGTGGTTTAAGGATGTGTTTAGGTGTTTCTTTGATTAGGCTTTTGATTAGGAGTTTGTAAGAAGTGTTTAGGTGAGAAAATGGTTAATTAAGGTGGTTCAAGACTTGATTAGGAGGGTAATCTTACTAGATTAGTAATTTAAAATAATTCTTTTGGTCAAATGAGGTATGGCACAATTCCTTAATTTAAGGAATTGGAGAGAGAAAACACTATTCAAGATTCCATGACTAGGAATCTTGAATTAAAGAATGCAATTAGAGTTTATCTAAGCAATCTTAGGTTCTAATTAACCTTAATAAATTATTTTGACTCTAGATTAATTATCGAAATAAATTAATCTTCGATTAGAGCCTAATATTGCTTAGGTTTGCTTAATTGCGTCATTAGGCTCACCTACACTGTTCTAGGGGCAAAATGGTAATTTTGCACTAAAACTCCGGACCTTCTGCCCGACTAAACATCAAACATTGCTCATAAACATCATTCTAAACTTCCTGGAAAGTTCCTCAAACGGCACCTTTTACCGTGTAGACACAGCAGGGTATTTTGGTCATTTTGAGCCGAAAGTTTAGAAAACGAGATTTTCACCTCGATATCATTCATAACAGCATAATCCCCTTTAAACATCGAGTTGACCCATTCGAGGGTTGCCGGGGCAATTGTCCTCGAATTCTGGAAAAATGACCTTAGGGCATTTGGTCATTTGTACTCTAATAGCAGAAATCGGGCGTACTAGACTTAGTACCCTCTCATTCGGGTGTGATTGGTTCATTCATGTACCCCCCGCTAGAGGCAGGAGCCGCTCCTTGTTCGTGGTTCTCCGATCCTCCCTACTCTGCCGTTGTCCCTGGGCATTACATGCCCACGCTTGGCTAGTTCATCCCCGAACCACAGTACTAGAAGGTGCAAGCTCTGATACTATTTCGTAACATTCCCCTGCTTTGTGGATCGGTCGACTATTCCTACAAATCAACATAGGTCTTTGGGCTTTTTTGTCCTCACTCACACGCTTCCTGGAAAACTTCCCAGAGGTCACCCATCCCAAAATTACCCTAAGTCAAGCATGCTCACTGTAGTTCTTTTGTGATGGGCTCCGAAAAGGAAGATGCATCTTTGTGTCATAGGTAGTACCAATCAATTCATATAAGCCCTCCTTACTTGTAGTCCAATACCTAAGAACTTAGGATCCCTCTCATTTGGGTGTGTAATCGGTTCGTTCATGTACCCCTCCGCTTGAGGAGCCACTCCTTGTAGTGCCTCTCACGATCACTCCCTACCTTGCCCCAGGAATTACAAAATACTCACTAATACATATGAAACAGGACATAACACATTATATGCCATATAAGTGCAGTATACTCGAGAGGTTTTGAGGTTCACAAATTGATCTTAGTTGTATCAAGGCATATAGGAACAAGTTTGAAGATCATCAGAAACTTACACAACTATATTTTGATCAAGTTATACAAAACTTTTGCAGAACTTCTCATATATGTGTAAGAGAGAATGTGTTTTATAAAAGCAGCATTTTAAGCATGTCATGCATATTCGAAGCACATTAGAGATGCAGTATTAGAGCAATAAAAGAAAGATTTTGTGCCTTAAAAGATACTTCCAGAACTAATCACAAATACCCATGTGAGCTAAAAATCCTAGGTGCTAATGAATTAGCAAACCAGAGACACGCATAAGTGATAAGAAGCACACACCTAGCATGATATATGATTAGCTAAGTATAGAAGACATTGAATATGTATTAGGGCTTAAAAGAAATAGAGCTTAAGACGGAATATGTATCAGAGCCAAAAGGATAGCATAAGCATGATAAATTGAATAGATAAAATGAATTGTATAAAAAATAAAAAGTGTCACAACGTCCTTGAGCGCGCCTGGCAAGGAAAAAAATTTTAATTTTTAATGGTTTTAAATAGTCGCCACCAATTTTTATTTATGGTAAAAATTGGAAAACCCTTTTAATTTGGAAAAATTGGTCTTTTAAAAGAAATTAGGTTAAAGAGTCTAATTATGATTAGGAAGGTGAAACTACCCCATTGCACCCTAATACATCCGTCTCATGATGGTTACCCAAAGTTCGTTGTGCAAAATTAAAATAGCTTAAATAATTTATTTTTCCCTAAAAATTAAAGCCTAAAAATATTTACAAAAATTAATAATAAATATTTACAAAAGAAATGAAAATAAATTTAGGAAAATTTAATTTTGGCTTGACAGAAATATCTGCTCCTACATATCCTCTGCAATGAGGAACTCAAAGTCACGTAAATCTTCTAAAAAATAAGTGTGTGTTGAGTTAATTTTATTTACAAAATTTTCCTTATTTATTTCTTATCATTCACAAAAATCAAAGATGAGTATACAATTTTGAAAAGGTCCAGATTAATTCTCATTGAATCCTAAACTCAATAGGATTTTGACCCTTAAATGAAAAAAAAAAAACTCACTGCAACTAAAAAATAAACATGAAGCATATTTTGATTAAAAAAAAATAAAACTAATTAAAGATAAACTAAAAAGGGAAGAAGATTAACAACATGCAAACATCAAAACAAAAATAAACAAATAAAAAGAAAAAAGAAAACGCAAAGAGAGCACATACACACTAAAATTCTTTCTTGGACCTTTCTTATTCCTAAGTTTGTCCGTGTGCTTTGGCATTTTGTAATGTGTGTGGTGTCCTTGTGTCTGTGATTAGTGCTCTAGAATGAAAAAAAAACGGTTTGTGTCCCCCTTTTCAATCAACTAATAATAACTATATATACACCTTTTTTACCCTAATATAATTAATGACAAAATATTTGATTTGATGTTATTCACACTAATTAGAGAAATAAAATGAAGCTAATTAACAAAATAAATCAAGGTATAATCAATTAATAAATGCTAACTAAAATGAATTTTAAAAAAAAGAAAATTGAGAAAGATTTGATTTTATTTTTTTTTCAGCTTTCCCCTTTTTATTTTCATTTATTATTATTATTATTATTATTATTATTATTATTTCTGGAACATAAAAAAAAAAAATTTTTTAGACCTGATCAAAATTGGGTGCTAACATAGCCCCCCTTGCTTGTTCTTTTAATTTAAAGGACAAGCAAAGTAAAAAAGCAACCAATTTTATTTGAGTCAATTTTTTTTTTTTTATTTTAAACCTTTTTACAAGGCAACAACAATCCAATTCTAAGCTTCACAATACTTAGTAAAGTGTAGTGTTACAACTGAAGGCATCATAATACCTCCAATATGATAAGTAAGCGTCACAATACCTACAAAAGATAAATGAGGCTAACATACCTTAAAAGGATAGGGAAGGTGTCACAATACCTTCAAAATGTGAGTAAGCGTCACAATACCTACAAAGGATAAAAATAAGGCTTCATAATACCTCAAAAGGATAGGGAAGGTGTCACAATACCTTCAAATGTGGGAAGGTGTCACAATCTTTCAAAAGTTAGAGTAGGTTCATACCTACAATGGATAAAAATTGAGGCTTCACAATACCTCAAAAGGATAGGGATGGTGTCACAATACCTTCAAAATGTTAAGTAGGCATCACAATACCTACAATGGATAAAAATGAGGCTTTCCAATACCTCAAAAAGATAAAGAAGGCGTCACAAAGCCTTCAAAAGGATAAGCTAGGTGTAATGCCCCAATTTTCCTGTAATTTTTCCTGTCATTAAGAATTACCGAATTATCGTAGGTAAATATTATATAAAATTTGAGACCAAACAATCCTTAATAAAGGAATATAACGTTAGAAGAGAAGTTAGGAGCAATTCATGCAAGTATTGCAAACCCCAATTTTCTACGTGTAAAATGACCAAAATGCCCCTGAGGTTATTTTACTAGAAAATGAGGATCGGGCCCCACCCATCCTCAAGGGGATGTTTTGATGTTAATAAGGGATTGTTTGTGTTATGTGTGTTAATAGAGGAGAAGAATCCTAATTTTGAGCTCAACGCAAAAATACCAAAACCTAATTTGCATGCCAGTTCCGAACCTCACTAAAATGTGTTAAAAGGTGTTTTTAAGCCATGATTAACCATTGGTTAAGCTTGAGTGGTCTGGGCAATTTTTAAGTAAAATGACCGTTTTGCCCCTCTTTGTGCAATTTTACAAATTTTGAGATTTTTGATTCGTCCAACGAAACCTAAGCAATATTAGGCTCAAATTAAAGCTTATTAAATTCTAATTATTAATCTAGAGTCAAAATTATTTATTTAAATTGATTAGAACCTAAAATTGCTTTAAAACACTCAAATTGCTTACTAATTCACCTAAGCCCTTAACGTAAATTCTCTAAATTGCATGAATACCTTGCCTACACCTAAATAATACATGGAACACACAAAACCCTCTTCCATGAGGCTGTAATGCACGAAATAATGCAGCCATAATCACCAAAAAATTGCACTAAAACATAATGCCAAAAATCACCATAAAACAAGGAACTTTGAAACATGATTCCATGTTTAAGCCACCAAACAAGATGATTTTTCCTTCCTTGTCTCCTCCTCAAATTGAATCAAATTTTCCTTCTCCTCTTGTCCATTTATGAGCTTGAATTCTTCTATAAATAGGCATGCTTAGAAGTCATTAAAGACTTGCTCAAAAATTTAACAACTTCAAGTTTTTCCTAAGCTCAAAAACTTTCTTTCTTTCTTCCCCCTTGGCTGAAATTCTTTCTTCAACCTTTCAAGAATATTTTCTTTCATTTCACTCCAAGAAACCAAGTTCTCTTCCTTTCCTTCAAATCAGATTAGGTAGGGAGTTGTTTTTAAGTTTATTTCTATGTTTTGCTAAGTGTTGTTCTTGGTTCAAAATGATGATTTCATGGATTTTCTCTAGTTTTTCCATTTGGTTTTCTTCTTCCTTTTTCTTTAACCAATTCGGCCATATGGCCTAGGTGGGACTAAGATGATGGCTTGATGATGAGGACCTTGAAGGTGGGTTGTGAATCCATCACAAGTTAGGCCTCTAAAGCTTGAAAGTTCCACTTGATGCAAAACTTTAAAGAATGATGTTTTTATGATGATTTTATGATCTTGAGTTTAGAATTTGAAAGATGTATTTCTCACTTTGTCTTGTTAAGATATATATATTGAATTTGTATTTCTATAAAGTCTTGAAGGAGCTCTAGTAAAGAAATCAAATGAACTTGCATCCATGTTTAAGTTTATGCCTTGCATAATCATGTTTACTTTCTATGTCATCACTAAAATTTCAAGAATGAATAAATGGACTTGCATACTCATGTTTAAATTTCCAAGTTTGCATTTCATGTTTATATTTCATGTTGTCACTTAATCTCTAAAGATAATAAAGAAGTTGCATCTCATATTTATTTTATGTTCTCACTTTATTTTATAATGGCTAAAAGAATCAACGCATGACATGTTTATTTTTATGTCATCACCTAAAGATCCTAGAGCTCAAAGACTTACCCAAGTATCACAAGCAAAGAAATAAGATTATTGGAGTTAAAGAATTGATTCTTTAAGTCTTGAGATTGGAGCTTAAAAAGATGTAATAATAATTCTCTTCTCCCTTCCGGTCTAGTGCGTTCCGCTTGGTTTCTTAAGATTCTCTCTTCCATGGTCCTGCGGACACGCTCCAATTTCTTGCATCATGTTTATATTTCAAGCTCTTGCATCATGTTTAATTTTCAAGTCATCACCTTAAATCTTAAAGATAAAGAAATGGATTTGCATATCATGTTTATAATTCCAAGTTATCACCTTATAATGACAAGATTAAAATGAGGTTGCATAGCATGTTTATGATTCTAAGATATCACATAAATCTCTTAAGCTCAAGACTTGCTCCTTTTATCTTAAGTGAGAATTTTAATTATGAAGATTCTTTCAAAAAGAATTAGTTTCTAAAAGAGTTTTAAAGCTTTGCAAGGATTTACGGGAAACTAATATTTTATGTTCACTTAAAATGTGATTTTATACAATTATATGAGGTTCATGATTCGGCTTCTGATATGAGATTAGTACCAATAAATGATGATGATTTAATATGTTTGAAGTTGTGATAATTATGGTTTATTCTATGCATGTTAGAGATAAAACTAGCTTCCTAGAAAGTAAAAGCAAGATTTCTAGAACTTTAGAATGAAATTTATGCATTTCTGTCCAGAGCCTTTAGTGACCTTAAGAACCAAATATTATTATGTTTAGATAAGGGACAATGATTCATAATTGGTTTAGTAATTAATTTTAGCATCATAGGGAAACCGGTAACAAGAAGGGTTAAAAACGTAACTTCTAGCACGTAAAACCTTAAGAACAACTTCCTCTATGCTACCCCATATAGTCTAATAATGTTCTTAAGGCTTATAATTGATGGTAATAAATCCCTTAGATGCATAAGTAATTAGTTTGATAATTAAGGTTACCCAATTTTAGAGTTCGGTTATTTAAGAGCTTTATTGTGAAAATTTTAGATGACATCTTTTGATGCTTTGGAATGTAGATTATATGATGATGTAATGCCTACTGAGAATTTGATATTATTGAATGATTTCATGGCTTGCATGTTATAATTGCTATTGCAAACAATGAGAATGTTCATGCATCTTGATGATTATGATATAACATGCTAAGACTTAATGGTGACTTAAACTCATGAGGAAATGATCCTTTGGACCCATCAGACTATAGGTGGTGAAAAGGTGATCTTGAGAAAATGATCCTTTAAGACCCATCAGACTAGAGGTGGTGAAAAGGTGATTCTTGCCCTAGCCCGTTCTCTCAAAAGGGTAGAGTTGGGATTTTAACTTATCAAAAGGGATAAGTATATGCTAGTGACGACTAGTAAGGTATGAGCTCATAACCTAGATTACTCCCAAAAGGGTGGAGTATAGGGTGGCCCAGGAAAATAATGATGATGATGACAAGATTTTAAGTCACCTAGGACACTAAAGGAATGAAATATGTGCACCATGTCTTGTGCATAGCTATTATGGTATGATGTTTTTCTGTGCATAGCATTTTATGAGATGATGATGGGAAATATGATGTTCTTCTATGCATAGTATTTATGATATGATGATGAGAAATATGATGTTCTTTTATGCATAGTATTTATGATATGATGATGAAGAATACGATGTGTTGATAAAAGGAAAAGTTCATTATAAACATGACATGCTAAGTTTATGATGCATTATAAGACGCATGATTAAAACTGACGAACCTCGTAAAGTATATTTTCGAACTTAATAAATCAATCTTAGCATGCTCACTATTTCATAATAACCCAGAGGTTCCTGGGGACGATGATGATGACACAATGCATCATGAGGTGAGTACCCTCCTGAGATTCTTTATAAGTTTCTCACTCCCTCTATTTTTTTTTTTTCTCGTCTTTTTAAAGGAAGGAAGCGTTTGTGAATCACATTGAGGCTCTCACCTGGTTGAACTTGATCATGCTAGTTTCACTCGTATATTTAGATATCTATCCCTATCCCTGAGTGTTATTACTAGGTGCCATTAATGGATGTCCTTCCATCCATATATTATTTATGTTTTGTTAGATTGCCTACACTTAGTCTTATTCTGTAGGCAAAATATCTATATGATATGTAATTATGGATGTTGTATGATGGAGCCAATATATTATGATGTGATTTTGTAAATTCCTATGTGTCTTTTAAATTTTGCTAAATCATTCACGTTAAGCGGCTCACGTTTTCAATTATGTTTAAAAAAAAATGGCTCGTAATTTCACTAAGTATTTTCAAAGCATGATTAAGGAACTGAAGCAAAGAGTAAAGTCTAGTAATTAATCAGATACTGCCTAGGTGTATTGGGTTAATTATTAGGGTGTTACACTAGGCGTCTCAATACCTAATGATGTAAAATGGGCTAGGCTTCACAATACCTAGAATAATGGAAATGGACCAGGCTTCACAATACCTAGAATGATGCAAAATGAACTAGGCTTCACAATACCTAGAATGCAACTTATGAAATGAAACATTTTTATTTTTTATTTTTTTATTTTTTTTACAAAAACCTTGATGAATTCAAATGGAGCTGTATTTTGTTTGAAAATAATAAGAAACATTCACCACTATGACACATCTTTTTTAAATTGTCCAAGGGTAGATGATATGGGCTTGTAATTAGCAAGAGTGTTTGGGAAATGTCATCATGAGGTAAATTTGACCTTTAAGCTTACCAACTCCATTCCTATAAATGATGATGCAATAGTCTCCCTTCCCTTATCATGAGAAATTCCTTTAAATAGCCCCCAAGTTAAGACCTAAATTGCAGGTCCCTTCTTCTTTGGTGGTTTGAATATTTGCTTCCATCTAAATGTCACGTCCTTTTCTTTTTCTCTCTCTTTTTTTTAACCTTTTTCTTTTCTTTCTTTTTTCTTTTTTTGGTCTCGTAGTTAAAATGAATGAGAATAAAAGCAATCAATCAAAGATCAGAATGGACTTTATTAAGCTTGTAATGTGGCCAAGGTTAAGGGTTATGAATGAAAGGATATTAATTGCCCAATAAAGTGTTTAAAGGTCAATCAAGATCAAGGATCAATAGGTGTTTAAGAGAATAACTATCGGTTGAATTTTCTAGGAAAACATCCATACTTATATTTTGCTCTTTTTTTTCTTTTTTTCCTTTTTTATTCCTTTTCTTTCCTTTTTCTCTTATTTGCACACGTTTGCTTCAAATACGATGCTTTCCTTCATTCTTTCTTTCATCTTTGGATTATGTTACAACCTAACTGATAGAAGTTAACCCTCATAAAAATAGCCCCCAGTGTAGGGGCAATCCTTGTCTAAGGTTTTTTAAAAGAAAACATTCAGGCTCAAGATGGCAACAATGGATAATTAACATCTTCATGGGTAGAGAACATGGCCAAACTTCATTTCAAATCATGATTGCCTATTATCAAAAATTTTAATCACAAGACAAAATATCACGTTCATCTTTCTTTCTTTTCTTTTAAGGGAGAAAAAGAAGCAAAAGACTATGATACATGGATAAAGAGACCTTTATTAAAAATGAGAAAAGTACATCAATTTATTCAAAATGGAAGCAAAACCTAAGGAAAACACCCAATACATCCTAAATAAGAAATTTCAACCCTCAAGCTGTGTGTTTTGGGAATGGTTGGTATGCACATTGGGCCTTATGGGCTGTTTATCTCCATAATCAAACTCGATCCTGCGCATCTCTAGTTTGTACCCGAATCTTAAATGACAAATACCTTTCAATAGTATGTCTAGGTGCATCCATGTGATACTTGCAAGTCTCATTAGGATTGTACCATTTGGGGAGAGGATTGGGGACAGGTCTGGGACTTTGGAGCCACTAAGTTCTGTCGGGGGAGTCATAGATGTCACTATACCTGAATGGAACTGGCTCTATCGTCACCCTCTTTCTCCAGGTCTATCAGAATGATTGCGAAGGGAGGAGTTTGATGCATTGCCTGGGTTACCTGACAAGTGGGATAGGAAAGGAAACATTGTTCACCGAGGGTGGGGTGTGAGTCTCATTTGGGTAAGGCATGTAAGGGTAGAATGGGGAAGGTTGGTAAGTGGGCTGGTGTGGATTATTCTGGGGAAATAGCTTGTAGTCATGTGAACCCCTCCCTCCTTCTTTTGAAAACCAGGCTTCTTAAACTTTTGTCGCCAACTCAACTTTCCTTCTCTAATAGCATCTTCCACTTGCTCCCTGATCACCACATCAGAAAAATGATTAGTGACACAACCAAGCAACTTCTCAAAGTACGGTCGTCTAGAGTCTTAACAAAGAGTTGAACAATTCTTTCTCATTTAGCGAAGGCTGCACTTGAGAAGCTTTTTCCCTCCACCTTTGTGCATACTCTCTGAAAGTTTCTCCTCAATCTTCCTCATTCTTTGAAGCTCAAAGTGGTCGGGGCAATATCTGTAACAAACTGATTTTCACAAACAATTCTGCCAAACTTCTCTAACTTCTTGTTTGATTTTTGTCAAGTTGTAGAAACCAAGTCAAAGCTCCACTTGCCAAGCTATGCTGAAAATAATGAATCATCAACTCCTCATTCTTGTGGTACGAAGCCATGCTCCTTGTGTACATGGTCAGATGGACCATAGGATCAGTCTTCCTTCAAATTTTTTGAAATCTGGAGCCTTGAAATTTGCAGGTATCTCAATGTTAGGGAATAGATGGAAATCCTGAACATCTAATCTCCCATAAGCTTGTAGCCCTTGCATAGCCCTCATTTTTTCTTCCAGTATCTCCATTTTGTCAACATCCTGGCATCCTCTTCCCTAACTGTCTCATGATTCATGGGCCCTTCTCTTGACGCTTTGGAGTGATGATCACAACTTCGGTCCACCATCGTCATTGGCTTGGTCTCCTTCAACATTGTCATTATTGTGTAGCATCTCAGAGTTGTTATTTGGGCTTGATTCCTTGTTTGAGGTAGATCCTTCAATATAATCAGTATTTGCTCAAAATTTCCTTCCAGTTTCTCTAGCCTTTGCTCTTGAAGCTTAGTCTTTTCATGATTATCAGCCATTTGGGAAAGGTCAAGGTTTAATTGTTTGGCATGACACGGGTCAAAACAGGGCTTCGGACTTGAGCAAACTTGCAATGTGGCACAATGATGAGTAATATGAGAAATTGGAAAAAATAGTGCCAGCTTAGCATTTGAATTTTTCAAAGTTTTTTTTTTAAATAAAAGACAAGATGAAAAAAAAAATTATTTTGTTCCTTTTTTTGCCTTTTTGTTGTTTTTAAAGAGAACACATAAATGTGAAGTCTATGGACTTGAAAAAAAAGAAGTTGGATTATGGATAGGATTTTTTTTTAATGAATGTGGATTATGCATGAATGTATGCTAAAATGTACCTTTGTTTTTACGTGAAATAAAATGTATGAATGCATGAATCCATGCCATTTTTTTTTATGAATGCATGAAAATGAATGTCAGATGATTTCTCTCTTTTTTTTATGTGGATGATGCCAATGCGATGCATGCATGAATGGGTGAACTACGCATGATGTGCTTGTTATGAGAGAGAGTAAGAAAAGTGAATGCATGTTAAATGATTTTTTTTAATGAGCTTATTTATAAAAAAATTACATAAACTTTGGTGACCCTAGTGTATGGCTAATGGGACTCTAGACTTCTAAAGGTCAATGGTCCCTAGATTGCTCTCATCTCAAGAGATAAGAACCTAGCTTATAAACTGATTACAAGGAGGGATGAACCCTCTCAATATGACCAATTCACAAAACTAGTAACAACCTGAGTGGTGTCTCAACAAATGCCAAGTGTGCATAAAGTCCCTCAATGACAATGTTAGGACCCCTCCTAATCCTTGGTAGCACAATCTCTGGTATAGAGCCCAAAAAGTGTGTGAGATAAGTGATAGTGAAATGTCTGTAAGAATAAAGCCCAAAGATATGTACATAATAATAATAATAATAATAATAATAATAATAATAAATGACAAGTCATCTGCCCTAGGGTTTTAATGACAAGGCAAGTAAATCAATTATTTACAAATAAGATCAGCAATTATTTACAAACAATATTTACAAATCATAATCAAATAATTATTTATCAAAAGAAGCAAACAATTATTTAGAAAAAGGAAACAAAATATATACAAATTTGGTTAGGGGAACCAAAAAAAATATATTCAAGTTATAATTTTTTGCACAACTCACTTTCGTTAGGCTTGACTCACTAACATCCCCATGGAGTCGCCAACTGTCACAACATCCTTGGAGGGCGCCCGACGAGAAAAAAATTTTAATTTTTAATGGTTTTCAATGGAGTCGCCACCAATTTTTATTTATGGTAAAAATTGGAAAACCCTTTTAATTTGGAAAAATTGGTCTTTTAAAAGAAATTGGTTTCGAAAGTCTAATTATGATTAGGAAGGATGGAAACTTAATCCCACTTCACCCTAATACATCCGTCTCGACGTTACCCAAAGTTCATTGTGCAAAATTAAAATAACTTAAATAATTTATTTTTCCCTAAAAATTAAAGCCTAAAAAATATTTACAAAAATTAATAATAAATATTTACAAAAGAAATGAAAACAAATTTAGGAAAATTTAATTTTGGCTTGACAAAAACTCTCTCTACGTATCTTTGTGCAATGAGGAACTCAAATCACGTAGTTCTTCTAAAAATAAGTGTGTGTTGAGTTAATTTTATTTACAAAATTTTCCTTATTTATTTCTTATTCATTCACAAAAATCAAAGATGAGTATACAAATTTTGAAAGGTATGATCAAATTCTCTTTCATTGAATCCTAAACTCAATAGGATTTTGACCCTTAAATGAAAAAAAAAACTCACTGTAACTAAAAAAACGAAACAAGAAGCATATTGATAAAAAAAAACTAAAACTAATTAAGAGATTAAACTAAGAAAAAGGGAAGAAGATCAACGAACATACACGAAAACATCAAAACAAAAATAAACAAATAAAAAAAAAGAAAACGCAAAGGGAGCACATACACACTAAAATTCTTTCTTGGACCTTTGTTCCTAAGTTTGTCCGTATGTTTGGCATTTGTCGTCAGTGTGTTGGTGTCCTGTGTTGTGATTAGTGCCTCTGCTAGAATGAAAAAAAAACGGTTTGTGTCCCCCCTTTTGATCAACTAATAATAACTATATATACACCTTTTTTACCCTAATATAATTAATGACAAAATATTTGATTTGATGTTATTCACTCTAATTAGAGAAATAAAATCAAGCTAATTAACAAAATAAATCAAGGTATAATCAATTAATAAATGCTAAATAAAATTAGTTTTAAAAAAAAAGAACAATTGTTAGAAAGATTTGATTTTTTTTTTTTTTCTTTTCCCCTTTTATTTTCATTTATTATTATTATTATTATTATTATTATTATTATTATTATTATTATTATTATTATTTCTGGAACATAAAAAAAATTTTTTTTAGACCTGATCAAAATTGGGTGCTAACAAAAGTTTGTCAAAAACGTAAAAAAAAGTTCAAAACGACAAAAGAATATGCATGCTAAAAAGAAATTCTCTAAGTTTCAAGCATAGGCTCCCCCTGAATTCCATAGCACTTGATTTTCTTAAATTCTTTTCTTCTCCCCTTTAGTCATCATCAAAAAAGAAGTGCACTAGGAATCAGAAGCACCATTTTCAATCTCGATGCTTTAAGCTCTTGTAAATATCTTGATTGGTCTGAAGAATTGAAGCTATAGTTCTTGAGATCTGCTCTGCTCTATGATTGTTGGCTCAAGCCTATCCCTGTCTAGAGGTTATCGCTCTCAGATGTCGCAAGATGATCTGAGAAGCTGAGAGCTTGCTATAGTCTTGGTTGAGGATGGACGGGTAAGTTTTCAGTGGAAGCTCAGGAGATGGCTTAGATGTCTAGGGTTATAGTCTCCCGACTTAGGTGATTCAGCCTAATCATTAGTGGCAGGATGCAGGATGTGGTGGAAAAGATAGAGCATGATCACGGTAAGAGTGAGCAGGCTTACTTACTAGCATCGAAGCCAACACGGGAGGCATTCTTCACAAAAGGAGCACCAACGTCTGATGCTTTATCCTTTTCTTCTATATGAGTGATGTAGATGGAAGGAGAAGGTTGAGGCACCAAGATGATTAGTATCTTGTTCATGATCCTCTTCGATTGGCTCTTTAATGATGGGCTCTATTAGAGACTTCTCAACTATGGAGCCAAGTCTGATTGTAGTACTTAGCCTACCTTTTTCACTATTAAGCAGGCTTTCTTCTTTTTCATATGAGGATTCTTCTACTAGATCTTCTTCCTCTGCATCTTCTTCATCGTCTTTAGAGTCACAAAGAATGACTCGGTAATAGCTTCTTCATATCTTGCAACTTCTTTATTTAATATGGAGATCCTGGACTCATACATAGGCATCTGTTTGCATTTAAGTCAAATATCTTTTCTATTGATGATTTTTACTGGTTTGGCCACCGTTTGAGTTTCTTGTGAGGCAGACTCTTGTTTTCTTTGTGTCCTTCCTTTGAGCCTGAGAAGTAACTTAGATCTCTTCCTGAGTTTCAATTTACTTTTCAGGAGAATTAATTTCTCTTTCCTTTGGTAACCTCCTTTTGAGTCTTTCTCTGGGAGGATTCTCTTGCTTAGTCTCATCTTGTTCCTGGGACTTTTCCTCATTTATTCAGAACTTGAGAGTCACTCCAAATGAGAGTAGAAAATAGTAAGTAATCTTAGGAAGACACGTTCATCAATCTCCAGATATTCTTCCTAATTTTGAAAAGTAAAGACTTCGTCAGAGTAGTTATTTCTTCACGAAGATCTTTCCTTAGCGACTTTCTAGGTGCCATCTTTCTTGATGCGAAAAAATTTTCATAGTGATCCTGGATGCTAGGATCATCGTACATGTTAAAAGAAGCTTTCTAACATGAATTGTCCCACTTTCCCTTTAGCCATTGATTAAACGAGGGTATGTGTAAAGATTGAATCTTGAGAAGATTTGTGAGAAGATTTAAGGTTTCGATCAGGGATGAGGGTTTAAGAAATGAGGTTGCAGAAGAAGAGAGATATGAGAAGATGAAACAATTGAGGTAGCGTGTTTGAGGTTGAAGATGCAAGTATAAAGGTGACGTGTGAGGAGTGGGTTATTTGAGTAATGTGACATGACTCGCTTGAGATAAAGGTGGCGTGGGAGAGAGAAAACCTAAAAGAGTGGGAATTATCCTCCTTTTTCATCCCTTTTAGAAAAGATTTCTGACGCTTGAGTCACTTTCTGAAGGAATTACTTTCTAAGCTTCACTTTTCACTTTTTGACCCATCGAAGACTCACTACATACTCAACATAAGCTCATCTTCATATATGAATCTTATGACCCCATATATTCTTCATTTTTTGATCTCATCTCTTCTTTGATCAACTTATGTTCTTTTTGAACTTGTAGATAAGAATTTTGATCTTCAATTTGATACATGGTCTTGCAAATTGGGCTTTAGCTTGGAGTTATATATATATAAAGAGTATCCAAAGATGGTTTGTGCATGAATGCTTATGCAGATTTAAAAAACACTTTGTAACGCCTAATTTTCGTGTACAAATGACCGAAATGCCCTGAAGTCATTTTACTTGAAAAATGAGGATTGCAGTCCCGACCATCCTCAAGGGGATTTTTTGATGTTGATAGGGGATTATATATGTTATGTGTGGAAATAGAGCAGAAGAATCTCATTTTTGAGTTCCAACGCGAAATTACCAAAACGCCCTGTGCTGTTTGTCATCGTTTTAGTGCCTGACTTTACCAAGAGGTTTTAAATGATGTTTTTAAGTGAAGTTTAACAAGGTTAAGCCTAGGTGATCCCAAGCAGTTTTAGTGTAAAATTACCATTTGCCCTAGAACGTGTCCAGTGAGTCTAATGACGTAATTAAGCAAACCTAAGCAATATTAGGCTCTAATCGAAGATTAATTTATTTTGATAATTAATCTAGAGTCAAAATAATTTATTAAGGTTAATTAGAACCTAAGATTGCTTAGATAAACTCTAATTACATTCTTTAATTCAAGATTCCTAGTCATGGAATCTTGAATAGTGTTTCTCTCTCCAATTCCTTAAATTAAGGAATTGTGCCCATACCTCATTTGACTAAGAAAATGATTTTAAATTGTTAATCTAGCAAGATCACTCTCCTAATCAAGTCTTGACAACCTTAATTAGCCATTACCTCACCTAAACACTTTCTTACAAACTCCTAATCAAAACCTTAATCAAAGAAACACCTAAACACATCATTAAACCACAATTACATGAACAATTTTTCCTCCCCTCTGGCTGTAAATCTGGCCGAAATGCATACCTTGGTTTATGTCACATGTTGATTTTGTTTCACTCAAAGACCATGCCTTGAGCCATGCTTTGGACCATGCTTAGCCATACCTCACCATGCCTTGCCCATACTCACAACCATACCAATCAAGAGATATTTTCCTCCTCCCTTGGCCTTGAAAATTGGCCCTTTCCTTCCCTAATCAGCCTCCAGTTTTATTTTTCTATAAATACCAAGCCTTAGAGAACTTGGTTACACTTTAGATCATTTGCCAAGTTTAGCTTCCTTGCATTTTCTCTCTTTTTCTCTCAATTTCTCTTCATCTTGTTCTTTTTCCTCCACCATCAAAGAAACCTTTCCACCACCACAAACCACCACAAACAACCTTGAACCACCTCTCTCACCTCAAACCACCTTCAAACACTTAAACTTTCCATTTCCAAGCTTTCTTTCTCAAGGAAAAATCATCTTCCTTGAGAAAACTTGTTGGCCGAATCCTCCTCCTCTTCCAAGAGAAGATTTTGTCTTCTCAATCCTTCAAGAACACAAGCTTTCTTTCATTTCTTTCAAGACTTCCTTAGGTAGGGGTTTTGTTTCAAAGTTTTTACTTGTTTTCTTCAAGAAAAGTTCTAGTTTTCTCTTGGTTTAAAACTCTTTTCCTTTTCCTTTTTCTTTTTCGGCCATGAGGCCTTTTCATGAGAAAAACTTTGGCTTGATGATGAGGTTTCAAGATAATGACTTGTTGATGTCATGTGAGAAACCTCTAAAGCTTGAAAAACTTGGTCTTGGACCATACATGCTTGTGGTTTCTTTCTTTTTCTTGCTCATGTTTCGGTTTTTCTTCTTTTTTCCTTCAAAGTTTTTGGTTTCCTTTCCTTTCCCTTATGATTTCGGTTTCCTTTTCCTTTGTTTGAACAAAGTTTGCTAAAAATGTTAAGTAGATCACAAAAGTTTTGTTAAAAAAAATTAATCCTATGTTTTCAAAGAGCTCTAAGCTTACCCTTGCCAACCTTAAAGTTGGTTGGCCGTTCTAAGAGTTTTACTCTAGATTGAAGCCCATGAGCAATAAAATAAAGAATATGACTTAGTTCTTTGTATGTTTGTTTAGACAAAGTGTTGAGCTTTGTGTTCATTTTCTTGAGCTTGATGATGAAGTTCAAAACCAAAGGCTTCTTTGAAGTCTTGGTGCTAAGAACTCTAAAGCTCACTTTATGTTGTTAAGATACATATTGGGTTAAGGTTATGATGTTCCTTTAAAGTCTTGTAAGAGCTCTAGTTAAGATAAAATGAGTTGCACACATGTTTATGTTTATGCCTTGCATAGCATGTTTATTTTGATGCCATCACTAAACTCTCAAGAATAACTAAATGAACTTGCATTATCATGTTTAAATTCCCAAGCTTGCATTTCATGTTTATATTTCAAGTCATCACTTAATCTTTAAAGATAATAATGAGGTTGCATCTCATATTTATTTTATGCTCTCACTTTACTTTCTAATGAAGAATAAAATAAGTGCATATCATGTTTAAGTTTATGCCATCACTTAAATCTCCTAGAGCTCAAAGACTTGCCCAAGTATCTTACATAAAGTTTTAGAAAATGGAGGCATTTCAAGGATGCCATTTTGGCCTTGTGATGATGATGATGGACTTGGATGAGTTCATCTAATCACAAGTGCCATAGTCTAAGTCTTGGAATTTTTCTAAGCTTAGGTGTACTCAAGGAACTTTATGAACAAATTTTATGTTTTAAATCTATTCCTTGAGCTAAATAATTTAGCTACTGACCTAGCTCATATTTATGTGATTTCAATGAGATTAATTGGTTTCTAAAAGAGTTTTGAGTTCCTAAAATGATTCCAAGAGAAACTAGCAACTTATATGCTTTTAAATCATGAGATTATGTGATTATATGATGCTTATGTTTTCGGTTCTGCCTTGTGCACTTGGCCACTGTATAAATTCTGTTTTATGGTGTTAAAATGTGTAAAATTATGTTTGAGTGAAGCAAGGAATGATTTAGGAAAGTTAGGAAAGAACAAGTAACTAGAAAGGACTTAAAATGTGAATTCTAGAACACTTAGATGCACAAATTGTAAATTCTGTTCCAGCATAATTGGACTTAAGAAAAATGGTTTATAATTAGTGGATATGTGTAGGAATCCCTCATAATTGGTTTAGGAGTTAATTATAGAGCCTTAGGCGAAGACGGAACTTAGAAAGGGTTAAAGACGGAGATTCTAGGACACGTAACATATGATAATTTTCTGCCTAAGTGATGCAATGCCGTTTGGATATGTTAGTAGGCATAAATATTAGAGAAAATTATAGGTAATGATCCCTTAGGTGTTATAAAGGTCTATAGTAGGTGTTAGGATAACTAAACACAAGTTTAAGACCTGAAGGGCCAAAGCATAAGATGTTATGAGATAGGAGATTTGATGTGAGGAAAAGGCCGAGTGAGCATATATTTGTGATGTATGTGAATGTATTAAATGCCATGAGTATGAGAATGTGTGGATGTGTCATGTTGTTATGATGATGTGGTATGTTATGTGATGAGAATAGAGGATATGTTATATGATGTTCTATGGTTATATGCTCATGTTGCATCCATACAAGATATGATAAAGTGGAAATGATCCCATTATGACTTCCGAGTGAAGGGTTGTATAGGGTGATCCAAGAAAGAGATATGATTTCCCCCTCTATTTTTCCCTAAAATCCAGTTACAGCTAGTTAGGGTGAGCTCATTCCTAGGCGAAGGGTGTATTTGGAGTTTTGGTGGCTATGTGAAAATCACCGGGTGGCATGTTGGATGGATTTTGGTGGCTACAATGAGGGTGGAAAAGTGGAAAAGTTAAGAAAGGAACTTAGAGTTCAATTATGAAAAAAGACACACATGCATATGTTTCGTGAATGTTTCATTGGTGCTAGTGATTAAGTGATATATGTTGAGTGTGTGAATTGTCATTGCCATGCATATATATAATAACTGCTGCATTTATGTCATGAAGACTCATGCTAAAAGAAACCCACTTCGGATAATAAGATTTGAGAAAATAAAACTTAACCTATGCATGTACACCTCTTTCATAATGAAACCAAAGTGGCTGGGGGCGACAACGATGACACTTGTGTTAAAGTCGGGAACCTTAAGAATCTTATAAAGTATTCTCACCCCTTTTGTTTCCCTCCTGTGTCGTCTCCAGACGGGATTGATGCGGATGATCTTCCTTGAGGCGCGGGTGTAGGAATCACATCATCTAGTTAGATCAGAGTGTAGCGGAAGCATGAAGACTAGTCTAGCCTTGTTAACATTTGGTTTTGCGTTAGTTAAAGTTGTTTGGTGTAATTGATACCCTAGGTGTCCTTATATTTATAAGGACATCGTTGTTATGTTATGATTATGATATACTACTATAATTTATGTTGTGATTATTCTATGGTTTATTCATGGTTGTTATGATGACGTATGTCGAGTTGTTATGTTTCACGTTTAATAGTCGGTATCTATGCGCATGCGCGCTCGCATTTTAAGTCTTAAGTTCAAAAAAAAATTTAGTCGTATTTTATTACTCATATTTTAAAGAAAAATAAGTCAAGATCTGAAACAAAGACGTAACAATTAATAATTAATCGGAATGCGACTTTAGTGTATGAGGTTAAGAGTTAGGGTGTTACACACTTAAGTTTAAAAGCTTTTTCAAAACACAAAACTGATCTTCAGCTGATGGCTTTGTGAATATATCCGATACTTAGTCTTCAGGATTCACAAACATTAACTCAACATCTCCTTTTTGAATATAATCAGAAAAAAAAAACTTAACATTTTTGTGCTTGGATCTAAAGTCTGGATAAGACTTAACAAGATAGATAGCACTAGTATTATTACAATAGATAGGGATTTTGAAATATCTTAGTGATAATCTTCTAGCTAGTACTTTATCCGCAGCATTGGGCCAGGATTGGAAAGGCTACATATTCAAGCTTTAGCCTGGAGAGTACAATGGTATTTTACTTTTTGACGGAATGATAAGCTTTTTCAAAAGAAACAAAACAACCATCTATGCTTTTTCTCTCAACTCTATCTCTAGTGAAGTTAGTATCACGGAACCTGTAATCTCACAAGTTGTACATTTCTCATACCATAAGCCAAGATTAATAGTACTGGATAGATACTTGAAAAAGCTTTTAACCATTTAAGTGTGCTTGCTTTGGGTTAGATTGAAATCTAGCACAACTTCCTACACTTAATTGAATGTCTGTTTACTAGCTATAAGATACAGAAGTGACTAATCATTTTTCTATAATTACTTTCCCAATACCATTTTGTCATTCTCATTTGCATAAATGATTTGGATGTGTAACATCCTAATTTTTTCTTTAGAAATTAATTGAGGCTTTGTTAATGAGAATATTAAGATTCTGAGAATGTAGTAATGATGAGAACAACTTTATGTTCGAGCAAAATAATAATAATAAAAAAAAAAATAAAGACGTGAATAGTGTTTTGCTGTTGCAGGCCGTCCGGCTAACTAAACCTTAGATTCAGAATCCAAAGGTGCCCGAAATTAGAAAAACATGGGAATAAGGTTAGAAATAGCTAAAAGTGAATATTTTATACTTAGAATTAATTTTCTGGTCAATATTTATTTTCTGATGGTGTTTCACCCGTTCGAAATTTCTGTGCGATTTCTAACACCAAGGCTGGTTACCTCAAGAAAATGGAGTTTATCCTTTCAAATGCCAAATGAAATGGCTAAGATTTCATCTTGGATAGAAGATCAAATCTTAGCCATTGATATTTGTTCCTTTTATTGAAAAAAGATCTTGCTTTATGATTAACCAATAACATCACACCTTATAAGATCAATATGACCCACCTAACTTCCATAAATGTCTCCCTAACCTTCGGCCATGAAGAGAACTAGAAAGAACTCCATTTTCTCTTCTAAAAACCCTTGACCATCTTGAGTTTCAAGCTCAAAAATCCTAAGCCAAACTTGATCAAAATCAAAATCTTCCTTCACTAGACTTGTTCTACACTTCAACCTCTACAATAGAAACCGATTAGAATCTATAAATCTCACCTTATTACCTCATCCATCACTGATTAGAGAAGGGTTTGGGTGTGTTCTAAGAGCTTTGGGGTGAAGGACTTCCATTTTAGAGCAAAACTAAAGACAAGGATATATTAGCCTTCAAGGTAGGGTTTCTTGGGCTTTTTCCATCAAAATTTTTCTGAAACATTCTGATGAGTTTTAGTTCAAGATTTCTGGTTCTATTGATTGTTATTATGTTGATATTGATGTATGAATTTTTTTGTTGTGTTTGGATGGTGTTAGAAAATGGTTTTTATCACAAGAACTTTGGACTAAGCTGCTGGATTTTCTGTTTTCTGCAAGCAGTAATTATGCACGAATTTTCTGGTGTAGTTGTGGGTAGTTTCATGAGCTATAAAAATTATATGTTGAAGTTAACATCTTAAATCAACTACATGAATTTTCTTGGCTGTTGATTTTAAGGTTTATTGCCTCAAAAAAATCAGATCCCAAAATGAGACTGATGCTGTCTTGATTGTTGCAACTGAAGCAATATTATTGTCTGATTTTATTACCATAGCAAATGATTGAATGAACCTTTGAAATTTTTACACAAAGTAGATAATATATTGAAGTGTCACTGTAAATTTTATTGTGAGTTATTTCAATCATTTTCTATGGTAAATAATTAAGAGAATCCTGTCTGATCTGTGAGTTGGTGGCTCCTGACCACTAAATTTGTACAATTTACTGAAGGAGTTAGAGAGATCTGTTTGTCTTGAAATTTTTACAGGGCCTCTAGACACATTCAAGTGTCATGGAGAATTTTGGCAGCCCTTGAATCACCAGGTAGTAGAGAAAATAAATTTTCTACTTAAGCACAGATTCTGCCAACCTATTGAACCTGAATTTCAAATGTTGATTTAGTACTATAATGACTTGTAATTCAACTAGGGTGTTACAATGAAAGCATACTATGAACTCTAATGATTGATTTATTATGAGGAAAGAATAAGGATTACATGGTGCATGAATGCATATATATGGTTTATGCTTGCTTTGGGAAAGAGAAAGTACTAGAATTACTTTATAAAAAGAGAATTTATACATTTCACGTGTGCATACTTTTAACATATAGGGAAAACAGAAACAAGGCTTATACTTGGTTAATTAGGGAAGGCCAAGAGTAAGGACTTCCCTAGGGATTTTATGAGTCGATGGATGTATCGGCTAGGAGTAGAACTGTGTGTGATCCGGAAATGGAAAAATGAAGTCGATGAACAGATAGGAATGAGCTCATGTCCTAGCAGCTATTGTCCTTTGTGAAATTATCTAATGTAGACACCTCTTGATGTGATATTAAGCCTCCCTTATGTTAATAAAAAGAGAAAT
>JAMLFY010000003.1:29542496-29578496 GCA_030441495.1 Dalbergia oliveri | reverse complement strand
ATTCAAGGACAATTGAACCCCATCCTAAATGGTCAACTCAATGTTTGAAGGGGATTATATCTGTTACATTTGATATCGAGGTGAAAATCGTTTTTTTAACTTTCCGCTCAAATGACCAAAATACCCCGCTGGTCTACACGGAAAAGGTGCCGTCTGAGCCCGAAATTTTTCCAGAAGTTTGGAATGATGTTTTAAGTGATGTTTGATGTTTAGTTGGGCCGAAGGTCCCAGCCAGTTTTAGTGCAAAATTACCATTTTGCCCCTAGAATAGTGTAAGTGAGCCTAATGACGCATTAAGCAAACCTAAGCAATATTAGGCTCTAATCGAAGATTAATTTATTTCTATAATTAATCTAGAGTCAAAATAATTTATTAAGGTTAATTAGAACCTAAGATTGCTTAGTTAAACTTTAATTGCATTCTTTAATTCAAGATTCCTAGTCATGGAATCTTGAATAGTATTTTCTCTCTCAATTCCTTAAATTAAGGAATTGTGCCATACCTCATTTGACCAAAGAATGATTTTAAATTGTTAATCTAGCAATATTACCCTCCTAATCAAGTCTTGACAACCTTAATTAGCCAATTACCTCACCTAAACACTTTCTTACAACTCCTAACCAAAACCTTAATCAAAGAAACACCTAAACACATCATTAAACCACAATTACATGAACAATTTTGCCTCCCCCTTTGGCTGCCCAATTTGCCAATACATGGCCTAGGAAAGTGTCACATGTTGAATTTTATCTTACTCAAAGAGCCATACCTAGGCCATACCTCAAGCCATACCTCACCATGCTTTGCCCATGCCTTTGCCATACCAATCAAGAGATATTTTTCCCCCAATGGCCAAGAGGCCGTCGGCATTCTCCCTTGGCAGCCACCATTGTGCAAAATTTTCTATAAATACCAAGCTTGGAAGAACTTGGTTACACTTTAGATCATTTGCCAAGTTTAGTTTTCTTGCACTTTCCTTGCTTTTCTCTAATTTCTCTTCATCTTGTTCATCTTCTTCTTCCTTCAAAGAACCTTTCCACCACCACAAACCACCACAAACAACCATAAACCACCACTACCTCACCTTAAACCATCTCTCAAACACTTAAACTTTCCATTCCCAAGCTTAGAAACTCAAGGAAAAATCATCTTCCTTGAGCATCCTCTTTGGCCAAAACACATACCCACATCCAAGAGGAGATTTCTTCTCAACTCTTCAAGAACTCAAGCTTTCTTTCATTTCTTCAAAGACTTCCTTAGGTAGGGTTTTGTTTTCAAGTTTTTACTTGTTTTCTTCAAGAAAAGTTCTAGTTTTCTCTTGGTTCAAACTCTTTTTCCTCTTCCTTTTCATTTCGGCCAAGAGGCCTTTTTATAAGGAGAACTTGAGCTTGATGATGAGGTTGTTGTTGTCATGTGAGAAACCTCTAAAGCTTGAAACAACTTGGTCTTGGACCATACATGCCTTGATCTTTTTCTCTTTTCTTTGATAAAGTTTCGATTTCTTTCCTTTTCCCCTCAAGGTTTCTTTTCTCTTCCTTTCCTCCTCATGATTTCAGTTTCCTTTTCCTTTGTTTGAACAAAGTTTGCTAAAAATGTTAAGTAGATCACAAAAGTTTTGTTAAGAAAATTAATCACATGATTTCAAAGAGCTCTAAGCTTACCCTTGCCAACCTTAAAGTTGGTCGGCCGTTCTAAGAGTTTTACTCAGATTGAAGCCCATGAGCAATAAAATAAAGAATATGACTTAGTTCTTGTATTTTGTTTAGACAAAGTGTTGAGCTTTGTGTCTATTTTCTTGAGCTTGATGATGAAGTTCAAACCTTAAGACTTCCTTTGAAGTCTAGGTGCTAAGAACTCTAAAGCTTGCCTTATGATACATAATGGGTTGAGGTTTTATGTTCCTTTAAAGTCTTGTAAGAGCTATAGCTAAGATCTAAAATAAGATGCATTCATGTTTACTTTAATGCTTTGCATAGCATGTTTATTTTCAAGTCATCACTAAATGACTTAAAGATTAAAACAAGAATGTGCATCCTCACTTAATAAATCTCAAAGCCTACCTATTTCAACCTTAAAGTTGATTGTTGATTAGGGTAAATACCTCAAGGGGCCTAGAGCACTAAAATAAGAATTGAACCTTGCATCTCATGTTTACTTTCTTGTCTAGCATGTTTATATTCTATGCCATCACTTAAACTCTAAAGATAATAAATGAGTGCATCTCATGTTTATTTTATGCTCTCACTTTACTTTCTAATGAAGAACAAAATGAGGTGCATACATGTTTAAGTTTATGTCATCACTTTAATGATCTAGAGCTCAAAGACTTGCCCAAGTATCCTATGTAAAGTTTTAAGAAAATGTTGGTTTTTCAAGAAGCCATTCGGCCTTGTGGTGATGATGATGGACTTAGTGTGAGTTCCTCTAATCACAAGTGTCCATAGTTCATGTTCTGGAATTTTCTAAGCTTAGGAGCACCTAAGCAACATTATGAATGAAATTATACACTTTAAATCTATTTTATGAACAAGTTAATTTAGCTACTAACCTCATGTGCAATTACATGATTTTAATGTAAGGATTTGGTTCTAAAAGAGTTTTGAGTTCCTAAAATTATTCCAAGAGAAAACTAGCAACTTGTATGCATTTTAATTCATGATTTATGTGATTTATGAAGCTTATGATTTTGGTTCTGCCCTTGATGTTTGGCCACTGTATAAATCTGTTTTATGGTGTAAAATGTGTAAAATTATGTTTGAGTGAAGAAGGAACGTTTTAGAGAAGTTAGAAAAGATTAAGTAACTAAAAGGGTTCAAATTTAGAATTCTAGAACACCTAAATGGAAAAATGCAAACCTGTTCCAGCATGATTAATTCAAGGATAAATGGTTCATAATCAGAAAACATGTATAAAATCCCTTCATAAATGATTAGGTATTAATTACAAAGCTTAAGGTGATGATAAGGACTTAAATGGGAATTCTAGCACATTTAGACATGGTAAAATTCTGTTCCAGCATAGTTAGATTGAGGAAAAATGACTTATAACTTAGTAAACATGCCTAGGAATCCCTCATAATTGGTTTAGGAATTAATTATGGAGCCTTAGGCGAAGAAGGATCTTAAAAAGGGTCACGAATGAAGATTCTAGAGCCCCGTAAGCGTATGATATTTTTCTGCCCTTAAATGTATAATGCTGTTTGGAATTTTTAGTAAGCCTAAATCTTAGTGAGAATTATAAGTGATGATCATAGGTGTACTAAGGATGTAATATGGGTATTAGAATGATTAGAACATAAGTTTAAGACCCGCAAGGGTCAAAGCATAAGACGAGATGAGATAGGAAGTATGGTGTAAGAATGAGATTTTCCTGCGTATATGCTTGTGTTATGTATGAACGTGTTAATGAGTATGAGATATGAGGATTCATGGTGTGTTGTGATGATGTCCTTGGTACATTGTGGGCATAATGCACGAGACTATGTGATACAAATGAATTAAGAAAGTATGTTGTTATGATTGAAAGGTTTATTGGATTTAGGAATTTATGAGACAACATGCACTATGTTGAGTTATGTGGCATGATTAAATTTGAGAAAATTCAGGGTGGCCATTATGCTAATTTCCGTCAAATTTGAGAGACTTAAGAAAGTTTTGAAAAATAAGATGTTTAATGTGACACAAAGTACCCAATTTCTCCTTTGCCTTACCCTTAAATGCAGAGGCAAAACCGTGAGGCATCGAACATCAGCCCCAAAGCGGACAAAGTCATTGGGCTCTAACTAGTCGATGCGTTTCGAAGAAGGAAAAGTCCCATGACGGGTGTACCTAGGCCCCCAACCCGACTTTAGGAGTCGGGATTATTATGATGATTATGAATATGATTATGATTATGATTCGCTTATCAAGAGGATAAGTAAGAACTAGTGATGACTAGTTAAGGTATGAGCCATAGCCTAGTTTTACGTGTGCAATTACTATTATGACGCTTGGTGTCACAGTTTGAGAAGAAGGAACGATGTTCAAGAGAAGTTACATGCCACTTATATAATGAGTGATTATTGTTTGGTTGCTGTATTGCCATGCATCCATGTTGTAACACCCTCCTATTTACCATATTCCTCGAGTATGGATATAGTAATTAGCAGAGTGTTACTGGAGTACCATCTATACTAGTCGGGATAATCCATGATAAGGAAGTCGTAATACATTTATTTCCATAGCCAAATTTACATACAGGAACATCATACCGAGCTGTACATCATAAAGATAAAGAAAGAAAAGAAAACTAGAGAAACGGCCACAAAAAGTAGAGAACTCTGTCGAGGCTAATCCCCCTACCTTATACCTAACCTTGAGGTACCGCCGACAAAATAGCATAGACGTATATACATATATAATAGACAAAAGGAAACCAAAAGTACATTAACCTAGGTAGGTAATTCCCTAACGCTACACCACTACCCTATATATGTCGACTACTATAATGACCTCGCCTCCTCCTACAGAAAACCATTGGCCATAGGTGCAATGGCCTCACCTCCACCGGGAGCATCTGGGCCTCCCAGGGTCCGAATCAGAAGAGGAGGATGAAGGTGCGGGTGCATCCGCCGCGGGTACAGATGTGGGGCCAAGGGAACCTCGAACACGTCTGATGGGCCATATGGAGAGGCACACCCTAAGGGAAAGTAGGGTCGAATCGGCAGCAAATACAGAGGTACTAAACGACCGATCAAAGAACATATAAATACGAATGTCGAGTACCGACGCATACATAGCATCCAGGGCTTGGGTCATACTGCCACACCCATTGTGGCGAGTCAAGGAAAAGATTGGGACGGCATCTGCGAATCTTAACAATGCAATACATACAACTGGAGGGTGAGAATAATGTAAAATTCTCAGTAGTAACCTTCCCCCATGTGCCATACATAGTACAGAAATGAAGTCATATATATATATTATGTTCACATATATAAATCATAGGCATCTGTATTCAATCCGTAGATCATGGAAATTTAAACTAACCATGCAATGATAATTCATGCACAACCATAATTTTCAGTGCCACATATCTTTCAGTCTTATAAACATAGGGAAGGCTTAGTTCACATAGGGCCATCTCAATGATTAACAATCTCATAAAGGACAATAGACCTAGGACATGAGCTCATTCCTATTGAGATTATTGAACTTCATTTTTTTCCATTTCTGGATCACTCACAGTTTATGCCTAGCCGATATGTCTACGACTCATAACTTTCCTAGGGAAGTCCTTCTTTTTGCCTTCCCTTTCTATCCCCTCTAAGCCTTGTTTGCTTTTGTATGTCTCAAGTATACCACAATAGCACATACACAAGCTATTTCATGTTTTCACAATTTACATTACATACTTCTCTTCCTTGTCTCAATAGCATGCTAACTTTACAATTATATAGTCACTCGCATTAAAGGTTCATAAGTCAGAAATTTAAGCAATAAGTGTGAGCTCACATGCCATAGATTTGGGGTAACTAGCAAGTTATCATAATTTCATTCATTATCACTTTCCAGCACTAGCATTCCCATTCTAGGTGCAACAATTAATTTTCATATCACCCGGCCATTTCCAATGCTACAAAAATTCCACAAGTTAGTTCAAGATGTCCAAGGTAACCTGTAAAATTTTCAGAGGAAACCAAGCTCTACAGTTGTATCAAAAAAATGTACAAGTTTGGTGGTCAGAACCACAAATTCCCAGTCCAGATTCTAGTTTCGGAATTTTTAGCCCTAGGAATTGACTGGTTCAAGACCCAAGAAAATTCACAGTGACATTTCAAGGTGTCCTTAACTCCTCATAAAAATTTCAGGGGCTGGATCAATCAATTTCTAGGATAATAAAATCGGTAATTTTGTTGCTTCAGTTTCAGCACCCAGGACAGCACCAGTTACATTTCGGTTCTTGAATTTTTTCAGGCAGCAAACTTCAATATAAACACCAAAAATTTTTTATGGGACTAGCCTAAGATGTTAGGTTGAACATACATTTTTTTCAGCTCACGAAAAGACCTACAACATATCCAGAAAATTGAAGATCCCAGACTGCCTACAAGCAGTTCGAAAATCCAGCCTGCCAGTCCAAACTTTCTTTGATAAAAACCCCTTTTTAACACAACCCAAACCCACCACCAAAATTTACACATCAATACCAACATGATATCAACCAAAAAAATCAGGAATTTCGGACTTAGGGCATGTCCAAACAGGTTAGAAAAATTTCACAAAAACAGGCAGCAGAAAACCCTACTTGTGGAGACTAGTGTGCCTTTGCTCTTGATTGCTTCAAGAGGATTGCTCTTCACTTCAAACTCTTCAAACCACCCCAAATCCTCCTATAATCAGTGATGGATGAGATGAAAAGGATGAGGTTTTTGGAATTCCAATCGGATAGAATTGTAGAGGTGGGAGTGTAGATCAACTTTAGTGAAGGAAGTTTTGGGTTTTGTTGATTCTAAGCTATGGTTTTTGCAAGATGAAGTCAAGGTGAAGCTCTTGGCTATGGAAGCTCTTCCTCCTCTGGTTTCCTTGCTGTTTGGCCGAGTTTATGCTTGGATTTTTCAAGGAAAATTGGTGACTAAGCTTGTATTAATGGCAAAGCAAGATATTTGTTAAGAAATCATGATGACTTGGTGACTAGGCTATGATGGATGGCTAGGATTTGATCTTGGATTTCAAGATCAAATCTTGGCCTTCCACTTGTCTCAAATGGATAATATCCATTATAAATCATTTATCAATAATGTTAGAAATGTCTTTTGTGTAAGAATCACACACCGAAATCATCGAACGGGTAACGTCGTCCATTTAATCCAATATTACCCGAATTTAATTCTAGGTATAAAATTATCATTCCCACACCTTTCTAATCTTATTCTCATATTCTTAACTTCCACCGTCCCAATCCCCGGTTTCGTCCCTTGCCGGGCCGCAAAGTACTATTCACTTTTTTTTTTTTTTTTTTGTACTCCCTCATGGAGGTATTCTCATCACAACTGTTCCTGCCAGAAATTCAATATTTCCATTCACCATTCCTCAATTAATTTCTAAGAAGCTAGGGTGTTACATTACCACCCACCTTAATAGAAATTTTGTCCTCAAAATTTCGTACCTGAAACAATTCTGATAATCCTTCTTCATGGTTGATTCTAGCTCCCAGGTGAAATTTTCATGTCCTGTCTCACCCCAAGCTACCTTGACTAGTTGCACCGATTTGTTCCTTAGTTGCCTAACTTCTTATCCACGATCTAAATCCTGAGGTGCTCCAAACATCAAATCATCCCGTAACTGGATAGATTCGGGTTCAATGACATGGGTAGGGTCTGATGATACATTCTAAGTTGAGATACATGGAAGACGTCATGGAGATTGGATAAGACGGGTAGGGCTATTTGATAAGCAGCTACCCAATGCGTTAAGGATTTGAAAAGGGCCTATAAATCTAGGTGACAATTTTTTGACCTTTAAGACTCTACCTACTCCGTAGTGGGTGTGACCTTCAGGAATACGTGTTCTCCCTCCCGAAATTCTAAAGGCTTTCTCCTATTGTCTGCATAGCTCTTCTGACGATTATGCGCGCGAGGATTTTCTCTTGATTTTCTGGATTCCTCGCCGTTGGTTAACCAATTGGTCCTAACAATCGTGTTTCCCCAAGTCATACCAACACAATGGAGACTGACATCTCCTTCCATATAGGCTTCATATGGGGCCATGCCAATACTAGCATGATAGCTATTATTATAAGAAAACTCCACCAGCGGAAGTACTTTATCCCAACTCCCTCTGCTCAATCACGCACGCCCTCAGCATGTCTTCCAGAGTCTGATGGTACGTCGGTCCGCCCATCCGTTTGGGGTGATAAGCCGTACTCAAACACAGCTTGGTCCCAAAGGCCCGTTGGAAGGCTCCCCAGAACCTTGAAGTAAAACGGGGGTCCCCATCGGAAACTATTGAAGAAGGAACACCATGTAGCCTCACTATTTCTTGGATGTATAAGGAAGCTAACCTATCCAAAGGATAATTAGCTTTGATGGGCAAGAATGAGCGAACTTGGTTAGTCTATCCACTATGACCCATATAGCATCATAGCCTGATGACGTTCTTGGTAAACCCATTACGAAATCCATGGAGATACTTTCCCACTTCCATTCTGGGATTTCTAAGGGTGTAAGGTTCCCGCCCTTTTGGTGTTCTATTTTGATTTTTTGAGATGTTAAGCACCTTTGAACGAACTCCACTATGTCTCTCTTCATCCCAGGCCACAAACATTTTCTTGAGATCCGCATACATCTTACTAGTCCCAGGGTGTATGGTGAATTCGCCTTTGTGTGCCTCCTTCAAAATCTCATTCCTGAGAGTCCGCTGGAGGTACACAGACCCTTCCTTGTACCTCCATATACCTCGCTGGTCCGTGGTAAATTCCGGCAACTTCTTAGTGTGAGCTGATTTTAAAATCTCTTGAAGCTCTTGGTCTTCGGGTTGTGCACCAAAATTTGTTCCTGAATTCGCTTGTTATTCTAATCTGACCTAACACCACACCTTCGGGGCTAACAGACGAGCTTAAGCTAAGCTTCTTGAAGTCTTCTACTAGTTCCGTTTCCTTGATCATCATGCATGCTATACTCAGGACTTTCTGCCAATGCATCGGCCACAACGTTTGCCTTACCTGGGTGGTAATTCAGACTGAACTCGTAATCCTTAAGGAATTCCATCCATCGTCTCTGCCTCATATTCAATTCTTTGATCAAAGAGGTATTTTAAACTCTTATGATCAGAGAAGACATTGAACTGTACACCATAAAGATGATGTCGCCAGATCTTTAAAGCAAAAACCACAGCCAAGTTCAAGATCATGGGTTGGATAATTCACCTCATGAGGTCTCAACTGCGAGAGGCATAAGCAACCACATTTCTGTGCTGCATTAACACACACCCTAAACCCTTACCAGAAGCATCGCAATAAACCTCAAAGGGTCCTTGAGGGTCAGGTAGCACTAAGACGGAGCCGTGGTTAACTTCCGCTTCAACTCTAAAACTATTCTCACACTCTGTGTCCATTTGAATTGAGCATTCTTTCGAGTTAACTTGGTCAAAGGTAGAGCTAGCTGGAAAAACCCATAATAAATCGCCTATAGTATCCAGCTGAGTCCAAGAAAGCTTCGAATCTCATGACGTAGTTGGCCGTTCCCAATTAAGTACGGATTTTACTTTGCTGGATCTACGGAAACTCCTTCTCGCGATACCACATGGCCAAGGAACTTAACCTCTCCCATCCAGAATTCACACTTTGACAACTTAGCATACAATTTCCTTTCCCTTAGGATCTGTAGCACGACCCTAAGATGTCTGATGTTCCTCTTCCCCCTTGAATAAATAAGTATGTCGTCTATAAAGACAACTACAAATTTATCTAAGTACGGCGGAAATTCGGTTCATATAATCCATGAATACCGCCGAGCATTGGTCAGTCCAACGACATCACCTTATACTCATAATGGCCGTATCGAGTTCTAAAGGCAGTGGGATATCTTCATCCCGAACTCGAATTTGGTGGTAACCCGATCTCAGGTCAATCTTTCAGAAACAGTTGCCCCACGTAATTGATCCAGAAGGTCGTCAATTCTTGGCAGAGGGTACTTGTTCTTGATCGTTACCTTGTTCAACCGTCTATAGTCCACATAGAGCCTCATACTCCCATCCTTTTTCTTTACCAAAGAACAGGGGCTCCACGGCGAGGCACTAGGTCTAATAAAGTGTTTCCCTAGTAGCTCTTCAATTTGTGACTTTAATTCCTTCAACTCCAAGGGGGACATTCTATAGGGAGCAATTGAAATAGGACCCGTCCCGGACCAACTCAATGGAGAATTCGACCTCCCGCTCAGGCGGAAACTTCCGGATCCTCCTGAAATACATCTGATAATCCCTCACCACTTGGAATCGTATTCACATCATGGTTACTTTCGCTTCACTAGCCGAGAGGAGGACATATTCCTGACGATCCACCTTACTAAGGTTAGGTGTTACTAGGTCTAAGTAAAACGAAAAGGGAACCACCGGAACATAAGAAGACATAAGGAGAAAGATAGCAGTTCTAGTTGGACAATGTAAAAGTACATAATTTGGTACCATCCAATCCATACCTAAAATGACTTCTAGGCCAGAAAAGGTAGACAAAACAAATTAGCCTTAAATTTCCTAGTATTTATAAGAAGGGAGATGGTCATGCAAGCTTGACAAGTCCTAATAGGACTGGAGGAGGTGGATACAAGGAGGTCATACGATAATTCAGAACAGAGAATCCTAATTTTTGCACACATTCATAGGATATGAAAGAATGGGAGGCACCCGAATCATACAGGACGTCTAAAGTATTTCCATTTATTTCGCATTTACCTCTAATGAGATCGGCAGATCGGGAAGCTTCATTGGCACTCAAGGAAAACACGTCCTTGTTGTTGTGGCCTAGGGTGGACTGCGATGAACTTTCTTGTTGGGACACTCTAATATCTTGTGTCCTGGTTTCCAAGTTGAAACATGTAATCTGCGTGGTCCAGGCATGGCCGATTCCCGTGAAACTTCCCACATTTAGGGCATTCTCTCCTTGTCTCCTGCGTGGAGATTGAATTTGTTTCCCTCGGTTATTGTTGTTGTTGTTAAGTGGAAATCCTCCCTAGACCGGTGCGCAGGCTTAAATCGAGGGCCTTGGGGTGCTAATCCTCTCTGATATTGTTTTGTGTATATCTGAAGCTAGCAAGCTTCTTGTTAGAGTCCTCAGGACGCGACACTTGTTCACCAATGTAGGATAATCGCGATCTCCAGGAGGCTTACAGCGGCTTCTATATCTTCATGCAAACCCCCCTCATATTTCATACATTTCCAGGCTTCATTCGGGTCACGTTGATAGATTGTAGAAAATTTGCAGAGTTCTTCAAACTTGGCAGGATACTCCACACTCATAGGTCCTTGCCTAAGAGCCATAAATTCTAGCTCCTTTGCATTCCTCATAGAAGCAGGGAAGTACTTATGATAAAAAGCTTCCTTAAAGACATCCCAGGTAACCTCAGCCTTGGACGCTTCGAACAACCCTCTCTGTACCTACCCACCAAAACTCCATCCCGCCTCAGCATATAGGTGGCAAAAGCCACCTTTTGAGCCTCTGTGAGGGTAGGACTGAGAAGATCTTCTCCATTGCCTTGATCCACTCTTCCGCTTTGCAGGATCAAAGCTCCTCTGAAGGCGGGGATTTGCCTTTCTAAATTCTGAAATTTTGGTATTCCCCATCCACTTCATTCCCACATGGGTTACCAATCGGTGCTGCTCCTCATTGCGATTCAACCTTTCCATCATGCGATTGGCAATTGTTGCTTGCTCCCTCATTGCCGCGGCCATCTCACGAAAAGTGTTCATCATCTCAGTGTTATTTCCCGCCCACTCCCAGTCTGCCGATTTGACGTCATTGATTCCTGTCACACCAAATAAAATATTGAGTTGATCAGGCTCAATACCAATCCAAGTATGGCAGGAACCCACAACATTCCCAATGATGTCATACATACACATATATATTGTAATGCATGACAACTATACGGAAACATAGTCGGCCCAATCCTTAGGCTGAAGATATACCCTCTGATACCATAATGTAACACCCTCCTATTTACCATATTCCTCGAGTATGGATATAGTAATTAGTAGAGTGTTACCGGAGTACCATCTATACTAGTCGGATAATCCATGATAAGGAAGTCGTAATACATCTATTTCCATAGCCAAATTTACATATAGGAACATCATACCGCAGTTGTACATCATAAAGATAAAGAAAGAAAAGAAAACTAGAGAAACGGCCACAAAACAGAACTGTGTGTCTGAGGCTAATCCCCCTACCTTACACCTAACCTTGAGGTACTCGCCGACAAAATAGCATAGACGTATATACATATACAACAGAGCAAAAGGAAACCAAAAGTACATTAACCTAGGTAGGTAATTCCCTAACGCTACACCACTACCCTATATATGTCGACTACTACTAATGACCTCGCCTCCTCCTAAAAACCATTGGCCATAGGTGCAATGGCCTCACCTCCACCTGAGCATCTGGGCCTCCAGGGTCGAAATCAGAGGAGGATGAAGGTGCGGGTGCATCTGCCGCGGGTACAGAGGTGGGGCCAGGGGAACCTCGAACACGTCTGGATGGGCCATATGGAGAGGCACACCCTCGTAAGGGAAAGTAGGGTCGAAATCGGCAGCAAATAGAGAGGTACTAAACGACCGATCAAAGAACATATAAATACGGATGTCGAGTACCCAACGCATACATAGCATCCAGGGCTGGGTCATACTGCCACACCCATTGTGGCGAGTCAAGGAAAAAGATTAGGGACGGCATCTGTCGAATCTGAACAATGCAATACATACAACTTGGGGTGAGAATAATGTAAAATTCTCAAGGGTAACCTTCCCCCATGTGCCATACATAGTACAGAAATGAAGTCATATATATATATTATGTTCACATATATAAATCATAGGCATCTAATTCAATCCGTAGATCATGGAAATTTAAACTAACCATGCAATGATAATTCATGCACAACCATAATTTTCAGTGCCACATATCTTCTAGTTTATAAACATAGGGAAGGCTTAGTTCACATAGGGCCATCTCAATGATTAACAATCTCATAAAGGACAATAGACCGCCAGGACATGAGCTCATTCCTATTTGAGATCATCGAACTTCATTTTTTTCCATTTCCGATCACTCACACTTTATGCCTAGCCGATATGTCTACCGACTCATAACTTTCCTAGGGAAGTCCTTCTTTTTGCCTTCCCTCTCTATCCCTCTAAGCCTTGTTTGCTTTTTCCGTATGCTCAAGTATACCACAACAGCACATACACAAGCTATTTAGTACTTTTTCACAATTTACATTACATACTTCTCTTCCTTGTCTCAATAGCATGCTAACTTTACAATTATATAGTCACTCGCATTAAAGGTTCATAAGTCAGAAATTTAAGCAATAAGTGTGCAGTCACATGCCATAGATTTGGGGTAACTAGCAAGTTATCATAATTTCATTCATTATCACTTTCCAGCACCCTGACAGCATTCCCATTCTAGGTGCAACAATTAATTTTCATATCACCCGGCCATTTCCAATGCTACAAAAATTCCACAAGTTAGTTCAAGATGTCCAAGGTAACCTGTAAAATTTTCAGAGGAAACCAAGCTCTACAGTTGTATCAAAAAAATGTACAAGTTTGGTGGTCAGAACCACAAATTCCCAGTCCAGATTCTAGTTTCGGAATTTTTAGCCCTAGGAATTGACTGATTCAAGACCCAAGAAAATTCACAGTGACATTTCAAGGTGTCCTTAACTCCTCATAAAAATTTCAGGGGCTGGATCAATCAATTTCTAGGATAATAAAATCGGGTAATTTTGTTGCTTCAGTTTCAGCACCCAGGACAGCACCAGTTACATTTCGGTTCTTGAATTTTTTCAGGCAGCAAACTTCAATATAAACACCAAAAATTTTTTATGGGACTAGCCTAAGATGTTAGGTTGAACATACATTTTTTTCAGCTCACGAAAAGACCTACAACATATCCAGAAAATTGAAGATCCCAGACTGCCTACAAGCAGTTCAAAATCCAGCCTGCCAGTCCAAACTTTCTTTGATAAAAACCCCTTTTTAACACAACCCAAACCCACCACCAAAATTTACACATCAATACCAACATGATATCAACCAAAAAATCAGGAATTTCGGACTTAGGGCATGTCCAAACAGGTTAGAAAAATTTCACAAAAACAGGCAGCAGAAAACCCTACTTGTGGAGACTAGTGTGCCTTTGCTCTTGATTGCTTCAAGAGGATTGCTCTTCACTTCAAACTCTTCAAACCACCCCAAATCCTCCTATAATCAGTGATGGATGAGATGAAAAGGATGAGGTTTTTGGAATTCCAATCGGATAGAATTGTAGAGGTGGGAGTGTAGATCAACTTTAGTGAAGGAAGTTTTGGGTTTTGTTGATTCTAAGCTATGGTTTTTGCAAGATGAAGTCAAGGTGAAGCTCTTGGCTATGGAAGCTCTTCCTCCTCTGGTTTCCTTGCTGTTTGGCCGAGTTTATGCTTGGATTTTTCAAGGAAAATTGGTGACTAAGCTTGTATTAATGGCAAAGCAAGATATTTGTTAAGAAATCATGATGACTTGGTGACTAGGCTATGATGGATGGCTAGGATTTGATCTTGGATTTCAAGATCAAATCTTGGCCTTCCACTTGTCTCAAATGGATAATATCCATTATAAATCATTTATCAATAATGTTAGAAATGTCTTTCGTGTAAGAATCACACACCGAAATCTCATCGAACGGGTAAACGTCGTACCGATTTAACCGATATTACCCGAAATTTAATTCTAGGTATAAAATTATCATTCCCACCTTTCTAATCTTATTCTCATATTTTCTTAACTTCGGCACTTCCTGTCCCAATCCCCGGTTTCGGCGTCGGCCTGCGGGCCGCAAAGTACTATTCACGTTTTTTTTTTTTTTTTTTGTACTCCCTCATGGAGGTATTCTCATCACATCCTTCTGCAGAAATTCAATATTTCCATTCACCATTCCTCAATTAATTTCTAAAGAAGCTAGGGTGTTACACATGTTCTACTATGCTGCATACATGCATTAAGATTCATTATAAAAGACACGGACCTTGGAAATTATCTCTGCAAAAACCTCATAATGAACTTATGCATGTTTGACCTTTTCATATTAAACCCAAGGTTCCTGGAACGTAAACGATGACACTAGGATAGAGGATTTGACGAGATTCTTTAGCAAGATTCTCACCTCTCTCCCTTCTTTCCATTACTTCTCCACACTGCGATGGGCGTTCGTGATTTTTGTTGATGCGCGTGTAGGAGCTGCACTTATTACCCTATTAACCCTACCACTTTGAGTGTCGTTGTGCTGTACGCATTTTTGCATACATGGATCATCCATTTGCATTCCCAGTTTCCACTTCACCCCACTTCTCCCTATGGTGATGACTTGATATTCGAGAGGACGTGACTGACGACGAGAAATTCCGTGTCAACCATCATCTTCGGATGCCCTGATTCCTGAGTATGTCCCTCGCTCGAGGCGTCAGAGACTCCAATCCGTTATGATTTCTCATCCTTTCTCTGGGGTCTACCCCTATGGTTCCATGGATATTGGGAGAGGTAGCGAGGAGTGTACGCCCGAATTTCTTATTAGAGTACAAATGACCGAAATGCCCTGAGGTCATTTTCACCGAAATTCAGGACAGCGCCCCACCCTTGAATGGGTCAACTCTTATGTTTGAAGGGATTATGCTGTTAAGAATGATATTTAGGAGAGAACCTCATTTTCTAAACTTTTGGCTCAAAATGACCAACCCCCTGCCGTGTTTACACGGGTAAAAGGTGCCGTTCAGCTTGAAATTTTTCCAGGAAGTTTAGAATGATGTTAGAGTAATATTTGATGTTTAGCTCTGCTCTGAAGGTCTTGAGTAGTTTTAGTGCAATTACCGTTTTACCCTTAGAACAGTGTACAGTGCGCTAATGAACAATTAACCTAAGCAATATTAGGCTTAATTGAAGATTAATTTATTTCTAATTAATCTAGAGTCAAAATGATTTATTAAGGTTGATTAGAAACTAAAATTTGCTTAGTCAAGTTCTAATTACATTCTTTAATTCAAGATGTCTAATCAAAAAGTAATGAATAGTGTTTTTCTTCTCCAATTTCCTTAAATCAAGGAAATTTGTCTACCACCTTTTGACCAAAAGAATTATTTTAAAATTGTTAATCTAGTTAGAATTTTCCCCCCAAAAGCCACAAATTTTGAATTCAAATTTCATCCAAAAAGGCTATGCAAAGCTAGGATTTGACTACACCTAAGCTAGCACTTTAACCAAGCTTCCAAGACAAGCTTTGGAAGATTTTCCTTTCCAAGGCCAAGAATTTTGGCCAACCTTCCCCCCTAAATTAACCACAACATTTCATTCTTTATAAATAACACACATTGGAAAGCTTGGCCATTTTTTTAGATCATTTGCTAAGTTGTGCATTCTTGCAATTTCTCTTGTTTTCTCTCATTTTCTCTCTTTCTAAGTTCTTTTTCCTCCTCCCTCAAAGAAAGCTTTCCACCACCACAAACCACCACAAACCACCTCAAACCACCACTCTCATACCTTAGAACACCTCCTAAACACCAAACCTCACCATTTCCAAGCTTGCATCCTCAAGGAAAAAGCATCTTCCTTGAGAACCTTTGAAGGCCGAATCCTTGTTGCTCACCAAGAGAAGATTTTGTCTTCTCATTTCCTTCAAGAATCAAGCTTTCTTTCATCTCTTTTAAGGTTTCACTTGGTAGGGGTTTTCTTTCAAGTTTTCTTTACTTTCTTTGAGAAAAGTTTCTAGTTTTCTCTTAGGTTCAAACTCTTTTTCTTCCCCTTTGTATTTTCGGCCATGAGGCCATTTTACAAACCAATCTTTAGCTTGATGATGAGGTCTCATGGAGATAGTTTGGTGTTTGCCATGAGAGAAACCTCTAAAGCTTGGATCTTGGTCTAGGACCATATACAAACTTGGTTTTTCCTTTTCTTTGCAAGTTCAAAGTTTTGGTTTTTCATTTCCTTTCCTTTATGATTTGGTTCCTTCTTGGTTTTTCCTAGTTCAAAGTTTTGGTTTTTATTCCTCTAAAGTTTTGGTTTTCTTTCCTTTTTGCCTTGTTCAAGCTTTGGTTTTTATTTCTTTTCTTCAATGGTTTCGGTTTTCCTTTCCTCTCTTGAAAAAAGTTTGCCAAAAATGTTAAGGTAGCCCTTTTATGTTTGGTTGAAAGGTTGTCTCTGAAAAATCGTTTCCTTGAGCTTGATGATGGTGTTCGAAGAACATAAGACTTCCTTGGTGTCTTGATGCTAAGAACTCTAAAGCTCACTTTATGATACATAATGGGTTGAGGTTTTTATGTTCCTTTAAAGTCTTGGAAGAGCTCTAGTTAAGATTAAAGGAGTTGCATTCATGTTTACTTTTATGCTTTGCATAGCATGTTTATTTTCAAGCTATCACTAAGCAACTTAAAGATTAAAACAAGAATGTGCATCATCACTTAATAAATCTCAAAGCCTACCTATTTCAACCTTAAAGTTGATTGTTGATTTGGTAAACACCCCAAGAGGCCTAGAGCACTAAAATAAAGAATTGAACCTTGCATTTCATGTTTACTTTCTTGTCTATCATGTTTATATTTTACGCCATCACTTAAACTCTAAAGATAATAAATGAGTGCACCTCATATTTATTTTATGCTCTCACTTTATTTTCTAAAGAAGAGTAAAATGAGTTGCATAGCATGTTTAAATTTATGTCACCACCTAAATGGTCTAGAGCTCAAAGACTTGCCCAAGTATCCAATGTAAAGTTTTAAGAAAATGTTGGTTTTTCAATGAAGCCATTTTGGCCTTGTGGTGATGATGATGGGCTTGGTGTGAGTTCATCTAATCACAAGTGCCCATAGCCATGTTTTGCAATTTTTCTAAGCTTAGGAGTACCTAAGGAGCATTATGAATGAGATTATATGTTTTAAATCTATTTTATGAGAAAATTAATTTAGCTACTGATCTTGCTTGGACTTTAATGATTTTAATGAGATAAATTGGTTTCTAAAAGAGTTTGAGTTCCTAAAATTGTTCCAAGAGAAAACTAGCAACTTGTATGCATTTTAATCCATGAGATTATGTGATTTTATGGGCTTATGATTTGGTTCTGCCCTTCATGATTGGCTGCTGTACAAATGTTGTTCTAAGGTGTTAAAATGTGTAAAATTATGTTTGAGTGAAGGGAGGATCGATTTAGAGAAGTTAGAAAAGAATAAGTAACTTAAAAGGATCAAGAATGAGAATTCTAGAACACCTTAATGCAAAAATTTGCAAAACTGTTCCAGCATAATTAATTTAAGTGTAAATGGTTCATAATCAGTAGGATATGCATAAAAACCTTTCATAAATGATTAGGTATTAATTACTAAGCTTAAGGTGATGATAAGGACTTAAAATAGGAATTCTAGCACACTTAGACATGGCAAAATGTGATTCTGTCCAGCAAAGCTAAATTGAGGAAAAGTAAGTTATAACTTAGTAAACATGCCTAGGAATCCCTCATAATTGGTTTAGGGATTGATTATGAAGCCTTAGGCGAAGACGGATCTTAAAAAGGGTCAAGAACGGAGATCCAGAGCCCGTAAGTATATGATATTTTTCTCTGCAAACTACATAATGCTGTTTGGAATTTTAAGGTGCCTAAATTAGTGAGAATTTTAAGTAATGATCCCTTAGGTGTTAGAAAAATCCTTAGCGAGGATTAGAATGACCGAAATGCAAGTTTAAAGCCCGTAAGGGGTCAAAGCATAAGATACTATGAGATAGGTGGACGAGAGAGTATGATTATGATGATGAACCTCGTGCACACTTATGATAATGTGGTTATGTTAAGTTCCTTGAGCATGAAACTTTATGTGCATGATTTGATTTGGTGATATGATGAAATGTTGTGTTTGAGATGCATAATGTTTCAAAGCTATGAATGAAATTGAGGAATATGCTCATGTGAACTAGAAAGTTATTGCAATGAGAAAGTTCCATGAAAATGATACATGTGACTGAAATTATGTGGCATGACTCAAATTTGAGGAAATTCGGAGAGTAGCTGTTATGTCCCAAATTTCCGTCAAATTTGAGGGACAAAAGAAAGTTTTTGAGAAAAATGAAGTTTAAAGTTATATGCCGAGACGCATTTCTCCTGCTAGTAGAAAGTAAATGGGGGTATGGACGTCGAGCCATACCGAAGCGGACAAGTCGCTGGCTTAACCAGTCGATGCGTTTTGAAGAATGAAAGTATATGATGTTTAAGGTGACACAAGACGTACTTCTCCGCTTCTGAGGAGAAGGTAAAACCGTGAGGGCATAGACATTAGCCTGCCAAGCGGACAAAGTCGCTGGTCTTAACCAGTCGATGCGTTTCGAAGAAGGTCCCATGATGGGTGATCCTTAGGCCCTTACCCGTACTCGGAGTCGGGATTATGATGATTGTGATTATGTTTATGATTCGCTTATCAAGAGGATAAGTAAGAACTAGTGACGACTAGTTAAGGTATGAGCTCATAGCCTAGTTTAAGGGGTGCGGTTACTATATTATTGGTGTCACAAGTATGAGAAAAAGAAAGATGTTCAAAGAAAAGTTTCATGCCACTCAAATGTTGTTTGAATTATTGTTTGATTTACCGAAAGTGCTGCCATGCATCCATGAAATATTATGTTGCATACATGCATTAAGAATCATTATAAAAGACATGGACCTTGGATAAATACCTTTGCGAAAACTCCATAATGAACTAATGCATGCTTAACCTTTTCATAATAAACCCAAGGTTCCTGGGACGTAAACGATGACACTAGGATAGAGGACTTCCCTCCTAGATTCTTTAGTAAGAATTTTCACCCCTCTTCCTTTCTTCCGTTACGTCTTCAGATATCGATGGCGTCGTTCGTGATTTTCATTGACCTTACATGGGAGGTGCACTATGACCCCGAGCATTAGTCCTACCACTTCAAGGGTCATTGCGAGGTGCGCGTTTTGCATACGTGGGATGCCCTTTTGCTTTCCCCTCCCAGCTATCGTTTCGATCCGACTTTACCCTTTGGCGACGACCTAATCTTTGAGAGGACACGACCCAGACAGAGGGCCCGTCGTGCCATCCTTCCTCGTCGGAGGGCTCTTCCCCTTCGTTTCCTATGGGTCTGAGGAGTTAGCGAGGACACGGGCACCAGCCGAGGCATGCGAGGCGCGTTCGATAGCCCGAGAAGCGACCACGACGCCAGGCCATGCCTCCCTTGATTCCCACGCCTAGATCCCGCTTCGTTGGGCTACATCCGAGGAGCTTCGCCAGCGCACGGGCTATATCCCCCGATCGGCATCACCAGGAGGCTTGGAGAGAGGGTCGATAGTTAGGTGCTTATCTTTTGGGGGTTGTTTCATGTATTTGTTATCATGTTTTCTTATTTTATGTCTTTGTACTGGAAAGCTCTGCCCACTAGTATGGGTAAGACTTTATGTTTCTGTTATATTTCTGTTGTGATGTACTAAACTATATTATCTAATGTAATGAGGAATGATGTTTATGATGGATGTGTTCTTTAATGCTTATGTTCTGTATGTTTTATTTGTTCTTCCGCTTCACGTTGTTTATGTTACGCGCAAAGGCTCGCACTTTGTTTTATATAATCATTTCAAAAAAAAAAATTTACCTGTATTTTCCGCTAAGTTAATTTCTAAAAGAGGTTTTAAAGGAAGTAATGACTAATAATTAATCTAAGTACGTAGGCGTATTGGGTTAAATATTAGGGTGTTACAAGGAGACGGTCACGGCGGAGGCTAGCACGATGCCTGATGCACCCACGTCATGGAGGTCATGTTCGCCCACCCTTCCGTCTTCATGTACCCAGGAGCTTGCCCAGTCATTGGGTATGTGCCATCGAGGGACGAGGAGGAGCGTCATCCATAGTTCGAGGGAGGTGGTAGTCTTAGTTTGGGATGTATCTTTTGGGACTTCTCTTGTATCCGCTATTTATGTTTTCGTGTATTTTATGATTTTGTACCAAAGCTCTGCCCACTAATATGGGTATGACTTTATATTATCTTCTCAGTTGTGTACTAAAATTATTATGATTAATATTATGGTGGATGTTTTTATGATTAAGGTGTTCTTTATTGCTTTTGTTTTGTATGATTCATTTGCTTCACCTTGCATGTTTTAGTTGCTCTTCCGCTTCACGTTTCATGTACGGCATACGCAAAGGCTCGCATTTTGTTTTACGCATATGAATCTAAAAAAAAAAAAATTTACCCGTATTTTCCGCTAAGTAATTTCACAAATGAGTTTAAAAGGAAGTAATAAATAATAATTAATCTTACGTGTTCTAGGCATGTTTGGGTTAAATATTAGGGTGTTACAAAGTACACAAGGCAGAATCTAAATGCAAGCATCATATAATCACATAGATTTCATTATTTAAATATATATAAGTTACTAGTTTTCTCTTGGAGTAATTTTAGGAACTCAAAACTCTTTTAGAAACCAATTTATCTCATCAATATCATGAAAATACAAGTGAGGTCAGTAGGTAAATTATTTAGCTCATAAAATAGTTTTAAAACATAAAATCATGTTCATAACATTCTTGAAATACACCTAAGCTTAGAAAAATTCCAAGACATAGGCTATGGGCACTTATGATTTGATGAACTCATTAAGTCCATCATCATCATCACAAGGCTGGAATGGCTTCCTTGGGATGCCTCCATTTTCTAGAACTTTATGTAGGATACTTGGGCAAGTCTTCAAGCTCTAGAATGTTAAGTGATGGCATAAACATAAACATGCTATGCATCTTATTTTATTCTTCATTAGAAAGTAAAGTGAGAGCATAAAATAAATATGAGATGTAACCTCATTATTATCTTTAAAGATTAAATGATGACTTAAAATATAAACATGAAATGCAAGCTTGGAAATTAAACAAGATAATGCAAGTTCATTTAGTTATTCTTGAGAGCTTAGTGATGGAATCAAATAAACATGCTATGTAAGGCATAAACATAAACATGAATGCAACTCATTTTATCTTAACTAGAGCTCTTGCAAAACTTTAGAGGAACATTACAACCTTAACCTAATTTGTATCTTTTCAACATGAAGTGAGCTTTAGAGTTCTTAGCACCAAGTCTTCAAAGAAGTCTTTGGTTTTGAACTTCATCATCAAGCTCAAGGAAATGGACTAAGACATAAACCTTATCACTTATCTAAACAAGCATAAAAAGAACTACTCATATTCTTTACTTTATTGCTCATGGGCTTCAATCTAGAGTAAACTCTTAGAATGGCCGACCAACTTTAAGGTTGGCAAGGGTAAGCTTAAAGCTCTTTGAAAACATATGATTAATTTTCTTAACAAAACTTTTAGTGATCTACTTAATATTTTTATCAAACTTTGTACAAGGAAAGGAAAGAAAACCGAACCCTTGAGGAGGAAAAAGAAAGGAAAATCGAAAACTTGAGCAACGAAAAGAAAAGAAAACAAAAGCATGCATGATCCAAGACCAAGTTTTTTCAAGCTTTAGAGGTTTCTCACATGGCATCACAAGACCATTATCTTGAAACCTCATCATTAAGCTAAATTTTTCCATATGAAAAGGCTCCAAGGCCAAAAAGGAAAAAGAAAGGAAAGAGCTTTGAAAATCAAGAGAAATCTAGAACTTTTCTCAAAGAAAGTAAAGAAAACTTTGAAATAAAATCCCTACCTAAAGAAGTCTTGAAGAAATGAAAGAAAACTTGGATCCTTGATGAAATGAGAAGAAAAACTCTTCTCTTGGATGGCAATAAGGATTCAGCCAAGGGGAGGACACAAGGAAGATGGATTTTCCTTGAAAAAGTAAGCTTGGAAATGGAAAGGTTTGGTGTTTGAGAGGTGGTTTGAGGTGAGGGAGTGGTGGTTCAAGGTTGTTTGTGGTAGTGGAAAGGTTTCTTTGATGGTGGAGGAAGAAGAACATGATGAAGAGGAATTGAGAGGAAAAGAGAAAATAGCAAGAAAGCTTAACTTGGCAAATGATGTAAAGTGTAACCAAGTTCTCTAAGGCTTGGTATTTATAGAAAATTGAAACAATGGGGCTGCCAAGGGAGGAAGAATGGCTGACGGTTTTCATGGCCTTTGGGGAGGAAATATCTTCAAAAACTTGTCATTCAAGGCATGGTTGGAGGCATGGCTAGGTATGGTTCAAAGTATGGCTTGAGGTATGGTTTTTGAGTGAAACAAAATCAACATGTGACATAAATAGGGAAGGATGAATTGGCCAAATTTTCCAGGCAAGGAGAGAAAGAAATTGTCCATATAATTATGGTTTAATGATGTGTTTAGGTGTTTCCTTTATTAAGGTTTTGATTAGGAGTTTGTATGAAAGTGTTTAGGTGAGGTAATGGTCAATTAAGGTTGTCAAGACTTGATTTAGGAGCGGTCTTTTTAGATTAACAAATTAAAACTCTTTTCAAGTCAAATTAAGTCATAGACACAATTCTTTGATTTAAGGAATTGAAGAGAGAATTACTATTCAAGATTCCATGACTAGGAATCTTGAATCAAAAAATGGAATTAAAGTTTAACTAAGCAATCTTAGGTTCTAATTAGGTTTAATAAATTATTTTGACTCTAGATTAATTATCGAAATAAATTAATCTTCGATTAGAGCCTAATATTGCTTAGGTTTGGTTAATTACGTCATTAGGCTCACTGGACACGTTAGGGGCAAAATGGTTTTGAACTAAAATCTTGGCTATTGGGCTTAATCTTATTGTTAAACTTCACTTAAAAACATCATTTAAAACCTTTTGGTAAAGTCCTAGTGAACTATGAAACGATGACAAATAGCCACGGGGGCGTTTTGGTAATTTCACTCGTTGAAACTAAAAAATGAGATTCTTCTGCTCTATTACCACACATAACACATATAATCCCCTATCAACATCAAAATATCCCCTTGAGGATGGCCTGACGCATCTCATTTTCCGAGAAAATGACTTCAGGGATTTCCTTATTTGCACATGAAAGATTGGGTTAGAATGCACCTCAGAGAATAATGCAAGGTAGAGATCTAAACTAAATCTTTTTTTTCTTTACTTGCACTATATGATAAGTTGCTGGAAATTCTAAAACGTCTTTAGAAAGCTTAGAACAAGCCTCTACTTGAGAAGAACTCATTTTCTTGAGAAGAACAAGCCTCTACTCAGAAGAACTCGATATATCACTTGAGAAGAACAAGCCTAAAGCTAAAAAGCTTAAGCTTGAAGAGAAAAATTATAAGGAGTTTTTTTTTCAAGTTCATACATTAGAATGAAGTTCAAAAGAAATGAAAAAGATGTTAGAAATTTTATTTTTGTGTTTTTTTTAAAGACTTCATGGCTTCTAAAATCTAACCGAGAACAAATAGGAAATAGTTCAAATCCTTGAACTTATGATGGGAAATCAGGAAGCTATATTATCAGAAATAGGGTTGAGATATGAAAGGATATCTAAGAGAAGAAGTAATACAACCTCATCTAAGATTTTTTTTTTTTTTCTGATATGAAGGAATACCCACTTGACAAATGATTCTTGAGAAAGGAATCCTTTAGAAGGATGGGAAACTTCTCCATTGAAAACTAACAAAAAAAAACCCAAGAAACTCTGTACCAAAATAAAAAAACTATTCTTATTGCAATATATCTGATAAGGTCCATGGGCTAGAGTACCAAGGAACAAATGGACGATGACTATTCCAAATACTTGTCCTAAACCTAAGAGTAAATCAGGAGGAGCTTGAAGACTAAGAACTCAAAATATCTTAAGTACGATGATGAAAGAGCTTAGAAGAATCTTGCTTGATAATCTCTAATGTGGAAAATCCTAAGAAAATAAGTCTCAAGGATGTTTCAGAGCAAGAGAATGTAAGTAAAGTCTTAGAAAATGAGCTCCAGAACATCAACTCTTCAAAAGCATGCTCATAACTCCAAAGCGATCAGAAAGTAACATTTCTAAACACAAAGATGAGCAAACTGAAGATGAAGGAGAAGTTGGGGAATCTAAATGATAGAGAAACTACAAGGGAGTTTCTATTTTAAATACAGTCTCAAGACAAAGTTATGGAGACATTTCCAGGTATGAATGTCATCCCTTAGAAATATGTCAAAATATGCTTTCATCTCTGCCTTTAAACCTGAATGTATTAAAGAAGCTTTGATTGATCAATGTTGGGTGGATGTTGTGCAAAAAAGCTGACCAAGTTCTAGAAAGGCAAAGTCTCAGATGACTAATTGAAAAACCATCATCAATACAAAAGAGATATTCAAGAACAAGCTCAATGAAGTCTAACTATCACATGGAACAAAGCAAGATTGATTGCACAAGGTTATAATCAACAAGAGGGAATTGATTATGATGAAACCTTTGCACCAATAGCCTGGCTTGAAGCCATTAGAATTGTAATACCCTAATATTTAACCCAACACACCTGGACGTATTAAGATTAATTATTAGTTATTACTTCCCTTTAAAACTCATTTGTGAAATTACTTAGCGGAAAATATGTAACACCCTAATATTTATCCCCAATATGCCTAGGATGTATCAAGATTAATTATTAGTTATTACTTCTCTTTAAATTCATTTACAAAATACTTAGCAGAAATTAGGTAAATTTTTTTTTTGAAAAAACATGTAAACCAAAGTGCGAGCCTTTGCATGTAACATAAATGTAACGTGAAAAATAAGGATAATTAAATCATACAGAATATAAGCATTAAAAGCACTTCAATCATGAGAATAAACATCATAAAATTAGTTAACATAGTGTAACACCCTAATAATTAACCCAATACACCTAGGCAGGATCTATTAATTACTAGACTTTACTCTTTGCTTCAGTTCCTTAATCATGCTTTGAAAATACTTAGTGAAATTACGAGCCATTTTTTTTTAAACATAATTGAAAACGTAGCCGCTTAACGTGAATGATTTAGCAAAATTTAAAAGACACATAGGAATTTACAAACATCACATCATAATATATTGGCTCCATCATACAGCATCCATAATTACATATCATATAGATATTTTGCCTACCAACAGAATAAGACTAAGTGTAGGCAATCTAACAAAACATAAATAATATATGGATGGAAGGACATCCATTAATGGCACCTAGTAATAACACTCTAGGGATAGGGATAGATATCTGAAATATACGAGTGAAACTAGCAGGATTCAAGTTCAGCTACCCTGATAGCCTCAATGTGATTCACGAACGCTTCCTTCCGTTTCTAAGACGAGATGGAAAGAAAAATAGAGAGAGTGAGAAACTTATAAAAAGAATCTCAGTAGGGTACTCACCTCATGATGCATTGTGTCATCATCATCGTCCCCAGGAACCTCTGGGTTATTATGAAATAGTGAGCATGCTAAGATTGATTTATTAAGTTCGAAAATATACTTTACCGAGGTTCGTCGGTTTTAATCATGCGTCTTATAATGCATCATAAACTTAGCATGTCATGTTTATAATGAACTTTTCCTTTTATCAACACATCGTATTCTTCATCATCATATCATAAATACTATGCATAAAAGAACATCATATTTCTCATTATCAAATCATAAATACTATGCATAGAAGAACATCATATTTCTCATCATCATCTCATAAAATGCTATGCATAAGAACATCATACCATAATAGCTATGCACAAGACATGGTGCACATATTTCATTCCTTTAGTGTCCTAGGTGACTTAAAATCTTGTCATCATCATCATTATTTTCCTTGGGCCACCCTATACTCCACCCTTTTGGGAGTAATTTAGGTTATGAGCTCATACCTTACTAGTCGTCACTAGCATATACTTATCCCTTTTGATAAGTTAAAATCCCAACTCTACCCTTTTGAGAATGGAGGGGGCAAGAATCACCTTTTCACCACCTCTAGTCTGATGGGTCTAAAGGATCATTTTCTCAAGATCACCTTTTCACCACCTATAGTCTGATGGGTCCAAAGGATCATTTCCTCAAGTTTAAGTCACCATTAAGTCTTAGCATGTTATATCATAATCATCAAGATGCATGAACATTCTCATTGTTTGCAATAGCAATTATAACATGCAAGCCATGAAATCATTCAATAATATCAAATTCTCAGGAGGCATTACATCATCATATAAACTGACATTCCAAAGCATCAAAAGATGTCATCTAAAATTTTCAGGAAAGTCCCTAAATAACCGAACTCTAAAATTGGGTAACCTTAATTATCAAACTAATTACTTATGCATCTAAGGGATTTATTACCATCAATTATAAGCCTTAAGAACATTATTAGACTATATGGGGTAGCATAGACAGAAGTTGTTCTTAAGGTTCTACTGTTGTGAGAAGTTACGTTTTTAACCCTTTCTCGTTACCGGCTTTCCCTATGATGCTAAAATTAATTACTAAACCAATTATGAATCATTGTCCCTTATCTAAACATAATAATATCTGGTTCTTAAGGTCACTAAAGGCTCTGACAGAATGCATAAATTTCATTCTCTAAAGTTCTAGAAATCTTGCTTTTACGGTTTTCTAGGAAGCTAGTTTTATCTCTAACATGCATAGAATCATTCCTTTAGCAATAAACCATAATTATCACAACTTCAAACATATTAAATCATCATCATTTATTGGTACTAATCTCATATCAGAAGCCGAATCATGAACCTCATATAATTGTATAAAATCACATTTTAAGTGAACATAAAATATTAGTTTCCCGTAGAATCCTTGCAAAGCTTTAAAACTCTTTTAGAAACTAATTCTTTTTTGAAAGAATCTTCATAATTAAAATTCTCACTTAAGATAAAAGGAGCAAGTCTTGAGCTTAAGAGATTTATGTGATATCTTAGAATCATAAACATGCTATGCAACCTCATTTTAATCTTGTCATTATAAGGTGATAACTTGGAATTATAAACATGATATGCAAATCCATTTCTTTATCTTTAAGATTTAAGGTGATGACTTGAAAATTAAACATGATGCAAGAGCTTGAAATATAAACATGATGCAAGAAACTTGAGCGGCGGTAGTTGCATAGGACCAGTGGAGGAGAAGAGAATCAAGAAAGAGCGCCGGTAATCCGCACTGACCTGAAGGAGAAGAGATTATTATTACATCTTTTAAGCTCCAATCTCAAGACTTCTTAAAGAATCAATTCTTTAACTCCAATAATCTTATTTCTTTGCTTGTGATACTTGGGTAAGTCTTTGAGCTCTAGGATCTTTAGGTGATGACATAAAAATAAACATGTCATGCGTTGATTCTTTTAGCCATTATAAAATAAAGTGAGAACATAAAATAAATATGAGATGCAACTTCTTTATTATCTTTAGAGATTAAGTGACAACATGAAATATAAACATGAAATGCAAACTTGGAAATTTAAACATGAGTATGCAAGTTCATTTATTCATTCTTGAAATTTTAGTGATGACATAAAAAGTAAACATGATTATGCAAGGCATAAACTTAAACATGGATGCAAGTTCATTTGATTTCTTTACTAGAGCTCCTTCAAGACTTTATAGAAATACAAATTCAATATATATATCTTAACAAGACAAAGTGAGAAATACATCTTTCAAATTCTAAACTCAAGATCATAAAATCATCATAAAAACATCATTCTTTAAAGTTTTGCATCAAGTGGAACTTTCAAGCTTTAGAGGCCTAACTTGTGATGGATTCACAACCCACCTTCAAGGTCCTCATCATCAAGCCATCATCTTAGTCCCACCTAGGCCATATGGCTGAATTGGTTAAAGAAAAGGAAGAAGAAAACCAAATGGAAAAACTAGAGAAAATCCATGAAATCATCATTTTGAACCAAGAACAACACTTAGCAAAACATAGAAATAAACTTAAAAACAACTCCCTACCTAATCTGATTTGAAGGAAAGGAAGAGAACTTGGTTTCTTGGAGTGAAATGAAAGAAAATATTCTTGAAAACTTGAAGAAAGAATTCAGCCAAGAGGAGGAGGAAATGAAAGCTTTTGGTGCTTCTAAGAACTAGAATTGTGTAAGTTATGAGCAAGGCTTCTAACACCTCTTCAAGCATGCCTATTTATAGAGATTTTGAAGCTCATAAATGGACAAATGAAGGAGGAAGGCTGATGGATTTTCATGGGGAACAAAGGGAGGAAAATCATTCCTTGTTTAAGGCATGTTTTATGCCATGTTTTAGGGAACTTTTGGCATTTTGTTTTAGTGTATCTTTGGGCAATTATTCTGATGCATAATGGCATCAATAATTTCGTGCATTACAGCCCAAGGAGAAGAAATTTGTGTGTTCCATGTATTATTTAGGTGTAGGCAAGGTATTCATGCAATTTAGAGAATTTACGTTAAGGGCTTAGGTGAATTAGTAAGCAATTTGAGTGTTTTAAAGCAATTTTAGGTTCTAATCAATTTAAATAAATAATTTTGACTCTAGATTAATAATTAGAATTTAATAAGCTTTAATTTGAGCCTAATATTGCTTAGGTTTCGTTAGACGAATCAAAAATCTCAAAATTTGTAAAACTGCATAAAGACAGGGGCAAAACGGTCATTTTACTTAAAAATTGCCCGAGACCACCCGAGCTTAACCAATGGTTAATCATGGCTTAAAAACACCTTTTAAAACATTTTAGTGAGGTCTGGTTAGCGGCACGCAAATCGAAGTTAAAACAGCCGCAAGGGCGTTTTGGTCATTTCGCGTCCAAGCTCAAAATTAGGATTCTTCTCCTCTATTAACACACATAACACAAACAATCCCTTATTAACATCAAAACATCCCCTTGAGGATGGGTGGGGCCCACGATCCTCATTTTCTAAGTAAAATAACCTCTAGGGCATTTTGGTCATTTTACACGTACAGAAAATTAGGGTTTGCAATACTTGCACGAATTGCTCCTAACTTCTCTTCTAACGTTATATTCCTTTATTAAGGATTGTTTGGTCTCAAATTTTATATAATATTTACCTACGGTAATTCGGAATTCCTAATGACATTAAAAATTACAGTAAAATTGGGCGTTACACATAGTGAGTACGTAACCACTGGAATATAAAAAGAACATAAAAGTCTTACCCATATAAGTGGGAGAGCTTGCAGGACAACAACATAAATAAGAAACATAACAACGAATACATGAGAATAAGCCCCAAAGATACTCCCAAGCTATGACACTCCTCCCTCGAACTATGGATGATGCTCTCCTCATCCTCGATGGCACATGCCCAATGAACTGGGCAAGCTCCTCAGATGTGCGAAGGCAGAAGGATGGGCGACATGCCCCCACGGCGCGTGGGCATCTCTAGACGTCGTGCTAACCTCCGCCGCGTCACTCTCCTCTATCCATCCCGATATCCATGGGTAGGAGGGGAACCCTCCGAGAAGGATGAGAAGGAGGATCCTCTGATGGATCGCTCTCCGAACGTCTCTGGGCGAGGCACGTATCCTGGGTAACCTTGCACCGTGAAGATGAGAACGTGCAGCTCGCCCGTCTCCTGGTCGCGTCCTCTCAAAAATCATGTCGTCGCCAAAGGGGAAGTCAAGAATCAAGCTTAGACCTAAAGACAAATGGGCGTCACATGTATGCAAAAATGCATATAGCACAACGACCCGAAGTGGTAGGATTGATGATCCGATCATAGTGCAGTTCCTACATGGGTGCATCAACAAAAATCACGAACGACGCCATCGATGTCTGAAGACGTGGGAAGAAACAGAGAGAGGGGTGAATCTTGCTAAAGAATCTCAGGGGAAATCCTCTATCCTAGTGTCATCATTTACGTCCCCAGGAACCTTGGGTTTATTATAAAAAGGTTAAGCATGCAAGGGTTCATTATGAGGTTTTCACAAAGATAAGTCCAAGGTCCGTGTCTTTTATAATGTCTTAATGCATGCATGTAGCATAATAATACATGGATGCATGGCAATACTTTAAGCAAACCAAACAATAGTCAATCATCATATAATTGGCAAGTAACTTCTCTTTGAATATTGTTCTTTCTTCTTCTTGTGACACCAACATCATAATAGTAACCCCTTAAACTAGGCTATGAGCTCATACCTTAACTAGTCGTCACTAGTTCTTACTTATCCTCTTGATAAGCGAATCATAAACATAATCATAATCATCATATAATCCCGACTCCCAGAGTACGGGTAGGGGCCTAAGGATCACCCATCATGGGACTTTTTCCTTCTTCAAAACGCATCGATTAGTTAAGACCAGGACTTTGTCCGCTTTGGCAGGTAATGTCTATGCCCTCACCCTTTACCTTCTCTCACTAGCATGAGAAGTACGTCTCGGTGTGTCACCTTAACATCATATTTCTCAAAAACTTTCTTAGTCCCTCAAATTTGACGGAAATCAGCATAACACTACTTCCAAATTTCCTCAAATTTGAGTCTTGCCACGTGATCTCAATCACATATATCATTCTTTATGAAACTTTCTCAATTAAAACTGGATAGCTCACATGAGCATACTTTTTCAATCTCATTCATATTTCGAAACCTCATGCATCTCAAATACATGGCACAACACTTCATCATATCAACATGTCAATTATTCACATAAGGTTTCATGCTCAAAATGTTAACATAATCACATCATCAAGAGTATGCTCACTCGATCTCCTATCTCATAGTATCTTATGCTTTCACCCTTATGAGTCTTAAACTTGTATTCTAATCATTCTAATGCCCGTATTACATCTTTGTCATCCTCAAGGGGTTAACACTTAAACTTTTCTCTAAGATTTGAACTCACTAAAATTCCAAACAACATTGTACATGTGAGGGCAGAAATATCATATGCTTATTGGCTTTAGATCTCCGTTCATGACCCTTTTTAGATCCGTCTTCGCCTAAGGCTCCATAATCAATTCCTAAACCAATTATGAGGGATTCCTAGGCATGTTCTCTAAGTTGTAAACCATTTTTCTTTAATCTAACTATGCTGGAACAGAATTATGTTTTGCCATGTCTAAGTGTACTAGAATTTCCTATTTAAGTCTTATCATTACCTTAAGCTTAGAAATTAATACCTAACCATTTATGAAGGGATTCTATACATGTCTTACTGATTATGAACCATTTATCCTTGAATTAATCATGCTGAAATAGATTTGCATTTTTATGCATTAAAGTGTTCTAGAATTCTCATTTAATCCTTTCAAGTTACTTATTCTTTTATAACTTCTCTAAATCGATCCTTGCTTCACTCAAACATAATTTTACACATTTTAACACCTTAGAACAGCATTTATACAGTAGCCAATCATGAAGGGTAGAACCAAATCATAAGCCCATAAAATCACATAATCTCATGAGTTGAAATGCATACAAGTTGCTAGTTTCTCTTAAATAATTCTAGGGATTCAAAACTCTTTTAGAACTCAAATCCTTACATTAAAATCATGCAATTACACATGAGGTCAGTAGCTAAATTAACTTGTTCATAAAATAGATTTAAAGTATATAATTTCATTCATAATGTTGCTTAGGTGCTCCTAAGCTTAGAAAAATTTCAAAACATGAACTATGGACACTTGTGATTAGAGGAACTCATGCTAAGTCCATCATCATCACCACAAGGCCGAATGGCTTCTTTGAGAATGCCAACATTTTCTTAAAACCTTACATAGGATACTTGGGCAAGTCTTTGAGCTCTAGATCATTAAAGTGATGACATAAACTTAAACATGCTATGCACCTTATTTTTATTCTTCATTAGAAAGTAAAGTGAAGACATAAAGTAAACATGAGATGCACCTTTTTATTATCTTTAGAGTTTAAGTGATGGCATAGAATTTAAACATGCTAGACAAGAAAGTAAACATGAGATGCAAGGTTCAATTCTTTATTTTAGTGCTCTAGGCCTCTTAGGTATTTACCCCAAATCAACAATCAACTTTAAGGTTGAAATAGGTAGGCTTTGAGATTTATTAAGTGAGGATGCACATTCTTGTTTTAATCTTTAAGTTGTTTAGTGATGACTTGAAAATAAACATGCTATGCAAAGCATTAAAGTAAACATGAATGCATCTTATTTTAGATCTTAGCTAGAGCTCTTTGCAAGACTTTAAAGGAACAAAAACCTCAACCCATTATGTATCATAAGGCAAGCTTTAGAGTTCTTAGCACCTAGACTTCAAAGAAGTCTTAAGGTTTGAACTTCATCATCAAGCTTAAGAAAATAGACACAAAGTTCAACACTTTGTCTAAACAAAACTACAAGAACTAAGTCATATTCTTTATTTTATTGCTCATGGGCTTCAATCTAGAGTAAAACTCTTAGAACGGCGACCAACTTTAAGGTTGGCAAGGGTAAGCTTAGAGCTCTTTGAAAACATGTGATTAATTTTCTTTAAAAAACTTTTGTGATCTACTTTACATTTTTAGCAAACTTTATTCCAACCAAGGCAAAGGAAACCGAAATCATTTAAGGAAGAAAGGAAAGAACCGAAAATGAAACCAAGGAAAAGAGAAAGAAACATAAGCATGTATGGTCCAAGACCAAGTTATTTCAAGCTTTAGAGGTTTCTCACATGACAACAACAAGTCATTATCTTGAAACCTCATCATCAAGCTCATGTTATTTTCATAAAATGGCCTCTTGGCTGAAAATGAAAAGAAAAAAGAAAGGAGTTTGAACCAAGAGAAAACTAGAACTTTCTTAAGGAAAACAAGCAAAACTTGAAAACAAAACCCCTACCTAAGGAAGTCTTTGAAATGGAAGAAAGAAAGCTTGGTTCTTGAAGAGTTGAGAAGACAAAATCTCCTCTTGGATTGTGATGATGGATTTGGCCAAAGGGGGAACTCAAAGGGAATGATTTTTCCTTGAGTTTCTAAGCTTGGAAATGGAAAGTTTAAGTGTTTGAGGGATGGTTTAAGGTGAGGTAGTGGTTTATGGTTGTTTGTGGTGGTTTATGGTGGTGGCAAGGATTCTTTAAGAGGTAGAAGAAAATGAAGAAGATGAAGAGAAGTTTGAGAGAAAAGCAAGAAAATGCAAGACAACTAAACTTAGCAAATGATCTAAAGTGTATCAAGGTTCTTCAAGGCTTGGTATTTATAGAAATTTTGGCACAATGAGGGCTGCGAAGAGGAGAAGGTCGACCAAATGGGAGGGAAGGGAGGAAAACATCTCTTACCAAGCATGGGCAAAGGCATGGGTGAAGCATGGTGAGGTATGGTTTGAGGTATGGTCTAGGCATGGCTCTTGAGTGAGAAATCAAACAACATGTGGCACTTCTCCTAGGCCATGTATTCGGCCAAATTAGGCAGCAAAAGGGAATTAATTTGCTCATGTAATTGTGTTTTAGTGATGTGTTTAGGTGTTTCTTTGATTAAGGTTTTGGTTAGGAGTTGTAAGAAAGTGTTTAGGTGAGGTAATTGGGTAATTAGGAGTGTCAAGACTTGATTAGGAGGGCAATCCTGTAACACCCCAATTTTTACTATCATTACCGAATTACCCTAAGTAATTCTTACATAAAATTTGAGACGAACAATCCTCAAATAAGGAATATAACATTAGAAAGAGGTTATGGCCAATTTGTGCGAGAGTTGCAAACCCCGATTTTTGGACGTGAAAATGACCAAAATGCCCCTGAGGATATTTTACTCAAAAATGAGGATCATGGGCCCCACCCGTCCTCAAGGGGATGTTTTGATGATAATAAGGGATTTTTTGTGTTATGTGTGTTAATAGAGGAGAAGAATCCTAATTTTGAGCTTTACGCACAAAATGACCAAAACGTTCCTCGGCCCTTTAACTTTAATTTACGTGCCGACTTAAGCCGAACCTCACTAAAATATTTTAAAACATGTTTTTAAGCTATGATTAACCATTAGTTAAGCTTGGTGGTCCAGGAATTTTTAAGTAAAATTACCATTTTGTCCTTCCGTGGAGTTTGCGAATTTCGAGATTTTTGATTCGTATAGCGAAACTTAAGCAATATTAGGCTCAAATTAAAGGTTATTATTCTAATTATTAATCTAGAGTCACAATTATTTATTTAATTGATTAGAACTTAAAATTGCTTAAAACACTCAAATTGCTTACTAATTCACCTAAGCCCTTAATTGTAAATTCTTAATTTAAAGATACCTACCTACATAATACATGGAACACACAAATTTTATCCTCCTTGGGCTATAATGCACGAAATTATATGGCCTAATATGCATCAGAAAATTTGTCAAAACTTGGCACAAAACTCAAGGTATTAAACAAGGAATCATGTTTCATGATTCCATGTTTTAAGCCACCAAATATGAAAATGATTTTTCCTCCCTTTGTCCTCCCTAAAATCAGCCACCCATGCCTCCTCCATTTGTCCATTCATGAGCTCCAAAATCTCTATAAATAGGCATGCTTAGGAAGTCTTAGAAGCCTTGCTCATAATTGCACAATTTCTAGTTTTTACAAGGCACAAAAACTTTCTTTCCTCCTCCCCCTTGGCCGAAACTTCTTCTTCAATTTCTCAAAGAGATTTTCTTTTATTTCACTCCAAGAAACCAAGTTCTCTCCTTCTTTCAAACCACATTAGGTAGGGAGTTGTCTTTAAGCTTATTTCTATGCTTTGCTAAGTGTTGTTCTTGGTTCAAAATGATGATTTCATGGACTTTCTCTAGCTTTTCCATTCGATTTTCTTCTTTCTTTTCCTTTTACATTTCTACCATAAGGCCTATATGGGAATATGATGATAGCTTGATGATGAGGACCTTGAGTGTTGGTTGTAAATCCATCACAAGTTAGGCCTCTAAAGCTTGAAAATTCCACTTAATGCAAAACTTTAAAGAATGATGTTTTTATGATGTAAAAATAAAGATCTTGAGTTTAGAACTTGAAAGATGTATTTTTCGCTTTGTCTTGCTAAGATATATTGGTTGAAATTTATATTTCTTAAAGTCTTGGAAGAGCTAGTAAATAAAATGAACTTGCATTCATGTTTAAGTTTATGCCTTGCATAACCATGTTTACTTTCTATGTCATCACTAAATTCTCAAAATGAATAAATGAACTTGCATTCTCATGTTTAAATTTCCAAGCTTGCATTTCATGTTTATATTTCAAGTTGTCACTTAATCTCTAAAGATGATAAAAGGTTGCATCTCATATTTATTTTATGCTCTCACTTTATTTTATAATGGCTAAAAGAATCAACGCATGACATATTTATTATTATGTCATCACCTAAGAATCCTAGAGCCCAAAGACTTGCCCAATATCACAAACAAGAAGGTTCTGGAACCATAATAAT
>JAMLFY010000003.1:29522009-29541996 GCA_030441495.1 Dalbergia oliveri | reverse complement strand
ACAGTTGCCAAACCCGAATGGGTCAACTTGATGTTTAAAGGGGATTATGCTGTATGAATGATATTGAGGTGAAAATCTCGTTTCTAAACTTTCGGCTCAAAATGACCAAAATACCTCTACTTGTTCACACGTGTGCCTTTGAGCCGGAACTTTTCCAGGAAGTTTAGAATGATGTTTTGAGCAATGTTTGATGTTTAGTTGCCCTGGAAGGTCTGACAGTTTTAGTAAAATTACCATTTTACCCCTAGAACAGTGTACAATGAGCCTAATGACGCAATTAAGCAAACCTAAGCAATATTAGGCTCTAATCGAAGATTAATTTATTTCAATAATTAATCTAGAGTCAAAATGATTTATTAAGGTTAATTAGAACCTAAGATTGCTTAGATAAACTCTAATTGCATTCTTTAATTCAAGATTCCTAGTCATGGAATCTTGAATAGTATTTCTTCTCTCCAATTCCTTAAATTAAGGAATTGTGCCATACCTCATTTGACTAAGAAATGAATTTAAATTGTTAATCTAGTAAGACCACTTCCTAATCAAGTCTTGACCTTCCTAATTACCCAATTACCTCACCTAAACACCTTCTTACAAACTCCTAACCAAAACCTTAATCAAAGAAACACCTAAACACATCATTAAACCACAATTACATGAACAATTTTCCTCCCACTGGTCAGATGACCGGCCACTCCAACCCCTCCATAGCCCATCATGTGTTGCTTCAATTACACTCAAGAGCCATGCTTCAAGCCATGCTTTCCACCATACCTTGTTCATGCCTTGCCCATACTCAACACCATGCCTAAGACCACGCCTTGACCAAGAGATATTTTCCTTTCTCTCCTCCTCAAATGACCGGCCACTCCTCCTCTTCCCAAGCCATCCACAAGCTTTCATTCTTCTATAAATAGATGAGTTTGAAAGCTCTTTGAATGTTTACACACCTTGCCAACTCAAAGCTTTCTTTCTTCAAGCCTTAAGAAACTTTTCCTCTTCTTCTTTCCTTCCTTGGCCGAAGTGCTTCCTCAAGATTCAAGAGGATTTCTTCTCTCTTTCCTTTCAAGAAACAAAGCTTTCCTTCCTCTCTTCAAGACTTCTTAGGTAGGGGTGTTGTTTTAATGTTTTGCTTGTTTTTTAAGAAAGTTCTAGTTTTCTCTTGGTTTCAAACTCTTTTCCCTTTCCCTTCTTTCTTTTTCGGCCAAGAGGCCTTTCATAAAGAAAACATGAGCTTGATGATGAGGTTTCAAGATAATGACTTGTTGTTGTCATGTGAGAAACCTCTAAAGCTTGAAACAACTTGGTCTTGGACCATACATGCCTTGATTTCTTCCTTTTTCCTTGATAAAGTTTCGGTTTTCTTTCCTTTCCTCTCATGATTTTGGTTTCCTTTGCTTTGGTTTGAACAAAGTTTGCTAAAAATGTAAAGTAGATCACAAAAGTTTTGTTAAAGAAAATTAATCACATGATTTCAAAGAGCTCTAAGCTTACCCTTGCCAACCTTAAAGTTGGTCGGCCGTTCTAAGAGTTTTACTCTAGATTGAAGCCCATGAGCAATAAAATAAAGAATATGACTTAGTTCTTGTAGTTTTGTTTAGACAAAGTGTTGAACTTTGAGTCCATTTCCTTAAGCTTGATGATGAAGTTCAAACCTTAAGACTTCTTTTGAAGTCTAGGTGCTAAGAACTCTAAAGCTTGCCTTATGATACATAATGGGTTGAGGTTTATGTTCCTCTAAAAGTCTTGTAAGAGCTCTAGTTAAGATAAAAACAAGTTGCATTCATGTTTAAATTATGTCTTGCATCTCATGTTTATTTTGATGTCATCACTAATTTCACAAGAATAAATAAATGAACTTGCATTACCATATTTAAATTCCCAAGCTTGCATTTCATGTTTATATTTCAAGTCATCACTTAATCCTTAAAGATAATAATGAAGTTGCATCTCATATTTATTTTATGCTCTCACTTTACTTTCTAATGAAGAGTAAAATAAAGTGCATAGCATGTTTAAGATTATGTTATCACCTAAATATTCTAGAGCTCAAAGACTTGCCCTAAGTATCCTAAAAAGGAAACTTTTCAAAAAGAAATGGATGAGTTTTAGTATGATTCAATAATGGTTTGATTTTGTAAAATGCATGAATGATTTCAGAAAAATGTTGAAAAACTATTTTATGAGGCCAAGGTGTTTAAATAGTTTGGAATGTGTCAAAAATCATGTTTTCTAAATTCTGGAAGGTTCTGGTAATCGATTACCATATGTAATCGATTACCAGAAGGTTTTTTGAAGGACTTTTGGTTTGGTAATCGATTACCAAGAGGCAATGTAATCGATTACCAATCTTCTTATGCCCAGAACCTGTTCTCAAACTGTAATCGATTACCTAATAGTGTAATCGATTACCCTTTCTTTATTTTTTTTTCAAAAAGATTAACCCTAAGTAATCGATTACCATCCTATGTAATCGATTACCCCGTTGTTTGAAACCCAGAATGAATTGAGCTCATGGTAATCGATTACTAGGAACATGTAATCGATTACCAGAACACCTTTTGTTCCTGAAAATGTCCCAAGAGAAAACTAGCAACTTATATGCATTTCAACTCAAGAGATTATGTGATTTTATGGGCTTATGATTTCGGTCTGCCCTCTATGTTTGGCTACTGTATAAATGCTGTTCTAAGGTGTTAAATGTGTAAAATTATGTTTGAGTGAAGCAAGGATTGATTTAGAAAAGTTAGAAAAGAATAAGTAACTTAAAAGGGATTAGAATGAGAATTCTAGAACACCTTAATGCAAAAAAATGCAAATCTGTTCTAGCATGATTAATTCAAGGATAAATGGTTCATAATTAGTAAGACATGTATAAAATCTCTTCATAAATGATTAGGTGTTGATTTCTAAGTTTAAGGTGATGATAAGAGCTTAAAATGGTTTATAACTTAGAGACATGCCTAGGAATCCCTCATAATTGGTCTAGGAATTGATTATGGAGCCTTAGGCGAAGATTTACTTAAAAAGGGACACGAATGGAGATTCTAGAGCCCCTTAAGCAAATGATATTTTCTGCCTCTTTCATGTGCAATGTTGATGGAATTTTAGTGAGTTCAAATCTTAGAGAAAAGTTTAAGTGTTAACCTCTTGAGGGTAATAAAGATGCAAATACAAGTTTAAAGCCCGTAAGGGTCAAAGCATAAGATACTATGAGATAGGTGGCCGAGAGAGCATAATTATGATGATGAACCTCTAGCACACTTATGATGATGTGATTATGTTAGTTCCTTGAGCATGAAACTTTATGTGTATGATTGATATGGTGATATGATGAAAGTTGTATTTAAGATGCATAAGGTTTCAAAATATGAATGAAATTGAGGAATATGCTCATGTGAACTAGAAAGTTATTGAATTGAGAAAGTTCCATGAAAATGATGCATGTGACTGAGATTATGTGGCATGACTCAAATTTGAGGAAATTCGGAGATAGCGTTATGCCGCCGAATTTCGTCATATTTGAGGGACATAAGAAAGTTTTTGAGAAATATGATGTTTAAGGTGACATGCAGAGACGTACATCTCCTGCTGGTAAGGAGAAGGTAAAACCGTGAGGGCATAGGCATTAGCCTGCCAAGCGGACAAAGTCGTTGGTTTTAACCAGTCGATGCATTTCGAAGAAAGAAAAATATATGATGTTTAAGGTGACACATCGAGACGTACTTCTCCTGCTCTGGTGAGGATAAGGTAAAACGTAAGGGCATAGACATTAGCCTGCAAAGCGGACAAAGTCGCGGGCTTAACCAGTCGATGCATTTCGAAGAAGGAAAAGTCCCATGATGGGTGATCCTTAGGCCCCCTACCCGTACTCTGGGAGTCGGGATTATGATGATTATGATGAATATGATTATGTTTATGATTCGCTTATCAAGAGGATAAGTAAGAACTAGTGACGACTAGTTAAGGTATGAGCTCATAGCCTAGTTAAAGGGGTGCGGTTACTATTATGATTGGTGTCACAAGTATAAAAAAAAAGGAAAGATGTTCAAGAGAAAGTTACATGCCACTTATATGTTGTTTGATATTTGTTTGATTTTCCTAAAGTACTGCCATGCATCCATGAACTATTATGTTGCATACATGCATTAAGATTCATTATAAAGACATGGACCTTGGATGAATATCTAGTGAAAATCTCATAATGAACCTATGCATGCTTAACCTTTTATAATAAACCCAAGGTTCCTGGGGATGTAAACGATGACACTAGGATAAATGATTTCCCTACTAGATTCTTTAGCAAGATTCTCACCTCTCTCTTGTCTTCTTTCCGTTACGTCTTCAGACATCGATGGCGTCGTCGTGATTTTTGTTGACGCACCCATGTGGGAGCTGCACTACGATCCTACATCTCCTACCACTTCAGGGTCGTTGTGCTATACGCATTTTTGCATACATGGGACGCTCATTTGCCTTCCATCTCCAGCTTCGGCTTCACTCCGACTTCCCCTTTGCGACGACATGATTTTGAGAGGACGTGACCCGTGACGAGTAAAACGCGTGCCCATCATCGTCCTCAGCTGCGTGACCATCCTAGTTCGTATCCCTCATACGCCGTTCCGGAGGGACCTGTAGGATTATCCTTTAACGGATTCAGGATTCCGCCCCTTCGATGCCTTTGGCTGCTGAGAGGGGTAGCAAGGAGACACCTCCCAAGGTCTATAAGGCGTGTACGTCAGCCAGAGACACCCTCGCTGAGGTGGTCACGCCGCTCCACGCATGCCCACTTCCCCTTCAATAGGCCACATCCGAGGAGCTTCAGAGTTCATAGGCTACATATCTCCGTCCGAGGATTTGGTGTCACTGGAGGTTTAGAGGAGGGTTGCTTCTGTAGGGAGTATCTTTTGGGGTTGTTTTCATGTATTTGTTTTTATGTTTCTTATTTTATGTTATTGTACTCAGCTCTGCCCATTAGTATGGGTAAGACTTTAGTTTCTTTTATATTTCTGGAGTGATGTACTAAACTATGTTAATTAATGTGATGAGGAATATTTTCATGATGGATGTGTTCTTTTATGTTTATGTTCTGTATGTTTATTATTCTTCCGCTTCATGTTGTATATATGTTATGCGCAAAGGCTCGCACTTTGTTTTATATGAATCATTTCAAAAAAAAAATTTACCTGATTTTCCGCTAAGTATTTTGTAAATGAATTTAAAGAGAAGTAATAACTAATAATTAATCTTGATACGTCCTAGGCATATTAGGGTTAAATATTAGGGTGTTACACATGTATGCCTAACGAGGCAAGGAGTGATCATTGGTCTGAGAAGGCACGACAAGGACGGCCCCTGCGCCTCTAGCCCAGGGGTACATAAATAAATCGATTACACACCCGAATAAGAACTGATCCTTAGTTGCAGGAGATGGGACTATACAATTAAAGGAAGGTTATACGTAATTGACTTGTACTACCTATACCACAAAAATGCATCTTTCTTTTCAGGAGCCCATCATGAAAGAACTCCATAGTTGAACGTGCTTGACGTGGGGGTTTGGGATGGTTGACCTCCTGGAAGTTTTTCCCAAGAAGCATGTGAGTGAGGACAACTACTGAAGACTCGTGTCAGTTTTTGTGGGAACACTATCAATCCATAAAGTAGCAAGGGATATTACAGGAGGTCTTGCAGTATGTGTAGAAGTCTTGGTCGAGGCTTCTACCAGGGCTAGTACGTGCTTGGATTAGGCATAAGTGGATAGAGAAACTCTTGGAGAAGACTTTGGTATGTCTCAAAGGTATAGTTTTCCCAGAACTTGGTGATTTAACCTTAATTTTAGCATGGTAACTAGCAGAAGGTGGAGAACATGGACCACTAGTAATAGGAATGGCAGAGGAGAAGAATGTTGAGCACTTGAGCCAAAGCAAAGAGCGCTTTAGGAGAAGAGGAGCACCAGCTTTCGACGTTTCCATCCTCTTCCTCTTCCACAAGAGTTATGTGAATGGAATGAGGTCGCTGGCTATCAATAAAATAGCGGCCTCTGTGTTTAGCTACGTCCTTGACTCGGCTTCTTTAGATTGGTTCTTGGAGATGGTACTTCAATAGTCGGTTCCAAAGTGGAAGAAGTCATCAGATGAAAAAAAAAAAAAGAGTCCATCCAAACCTTCTTCCTCAATTTGTGGCTATGGTTCCATGTACTTTGACATGGCTTCCATCAATTGATTGAGAGTTATGAAATAATCTTTGTCACCATATGAATCTACTTCAGCCTCTAAAGAACTTTGACTTTTTCAAGAAATATGGTGGAGCAACTGGTGGAGCACATGTCTAGAGCCACCTATTTTGAGAGGAGAGACTTGGAAAGGAGGTGAACCCAAATTGTTAAGGTTATGGGCCTAGTAGGCTGTTCTTCAATTACCACAAGCTGTTCCAGGCTCAGGAGGTCTTCTTCTTCTTCCGCCAGAACATTGAATCCCTTTAGCCTTTTCTAGTTTTCCTGCTTTCTCCAGTTCTCCTTCGAAGAACTCTTTGTTCCTTGAGGATTCATTATACCTCTTCATCATCCTCAAAGATACAGGCTCTGCCTTTCAAGGAGTTTCACCCCGTTCTGGATCACACATGTCTTTCATAATGAGTGCTACTCTTGCATCCTTTGGTAGGTTTCTATATTTCGTTCAAAATTCTTTTTGATGAATAGGGGAGTTTATCAGGTTTGCCCTTAGGAAGCTCACTTTCTAAGGTCTCCACTTCACCTTTGCATAGTTCGAGAAGGATTTAGGGTTTCTGCGAGCTTTCGCTTCTTGGTTAACTTCTTTTTGCCTTTCTGAACTTGTTTTGGGAAGAACTTACTCAGACACAGTTTTTCCAAGCTTGCTCTACTTCTTTAGAGCTTTTAGTGCTGCTTTCATGGAGGACAATCTTCCTTTGAGAAGAAGCAATCTTTACAAAGCTACATATGATATTCATTTGGACATGTACTGAAAAGTCCCCGCTTGGTAGAAGAGCCTTGAGTCCTTCCTTCAGCCATTTTAGATATGTGTAAGTGGGAGATGATGGAAGGTGAAAGGGAGGATGAGAGAAAAAAGTGTGGCTATGGAGAGAGGAAGAATCAGAGAAAGTTTTTGAGTAAGAGAGACCTAATCCTCATACTTCTGAGTAAGATGTTGAAGATGAAGGTAAGAAGCGTGATGCGTGAAGAGTGGAGAGTTATTTAAGTGATGGGACGTAAATGACTGAAGGTGAAATGACGTGGAAAGAGAAAACTCATAGAAGAGGGAATTATCATGCCTTTTTCATTTTTCAGAAGGATGATTTCTAACGCTTGGAATCACTTTTGAAGAGAGTTACTTTATGAGCTTCTCCTTCAATTTCTACTCATTGGAGTAACACTGATTTCTCATGTCTTATATATGTTGATTATGGACCCTTTACCAAGTGTACCTTATTTTCTGATCCTCTAATCTTCATTTAGGGCTTGCAAACCAACTTTCTAATCTTGTAAACTCAATGTCTTCATATAGGCTTCAGTCAAAGCAGAGTAATGGGAATCCCAAAGATGTTTATGCATAAGTGCTTATGCATATTTAAAAGCTTTTAAGTGCAAAAGCTTTTTCAAAACACAAAAATGATCTTCAACCAATGGTTTTGTGAATATATCAGACACTTGGTCCTTAGTATTCACAAACATTAACTCAACATCTCCTTTTTGAACATGATCCTAAATGAAATGATGTTTAATATCGATGTGCTTGGATCTAGAGTGTGAGATAGGATTCTTAGCAAGGTTAATAGCAATAATATTATCATAGAAGATAGAGATTTCTTCTAATAGCACTAATATTCTTGGAATACCTCAAGTGATAATCTTCTAGATGGTTCCTTGTCCATAGCATTAAAGTACAGCTACAATGGCTACATCTTCAGCTTCAACCATAGAAGAGCAATGGCATTCTACTTCTTATATGACCAAGTGATTAAGCTTATTCCAAAAAAACAACAACATCCATTGTTTCTTCTTTCTACTCGTCTCCAAATCAATATCACAGGATCCTATAATCTTACAAGATGTACCGCTCTGTACCATAGACCAAGATGAAGGAGACCAAATAGAATATCTAAAGATTCTTTTAATAACATTTAAGTGTGATTACTTTGGGTTAGATTGAAATCTAGAATAAATCCTCAACTTAATTGAATGTTCTGTCTACTGCTGTAAGATACATAAGTAAACTAATCATTCCTTGATAATTACTTTCTAGACCTTTTCACCACTTCATCAGCATCAATGATTTGAGATGGATCCATAGGGGTATTCATAGGTTTGGCTTGAATATTAAACCTTTTCAAAAGTTCCTTCATGTATTTTTCTCTGATAAATCAAGGTTCCTTCCTTTTGTTGTTTTATTTGAAAGCCAAGGAAAAATTTGAGTTCACCCATCATGCTCACTCAAATTCACTCAAGGATTAATTTCAAAAACTTTTCAGAGAGAGAATGATAAGTGGCGCCAAATATGATGTCATCAACATGTATTTGAACTATTAGAGTAATTACCTTGTTCAAGCAAAAAAGTAGTGTCAACATTAGCTTTCTTGAACTCATTCTTCAACATGAAGGAACTTAGTCTTTCATACTTAGGCTCGATGAGCTTGTTTCGACCATACAATGTCTTTGTAAGTTTGATAACATGGTTGGGAAGATTTTCACTCTCAAAGCCAGGGGCTATTTTACAAAATTTTCCTCAGAGAGGAATCCATTTAAAAAAGTCAACTTGATGTCCATCTGTAAAGAGTGAATCCCTTGCAGCAGCAAGGCAAGTAGCATTTTATGGCTTCTAGCCTAGCTATTGGTGCAAAGGTTTCATCATAATCAATTCCCTCTTATTGATTATAACCTTGTGCAACCAATCTTGCTTTGTTCTTGATGACTTTACCAGTTCATTGAGCTTGTTTTCTTGAACACCCATTTTGTTCTAATATCGTCTTTCCTTTAGCTTTCAACGAGTGTCCAGACTTTGCTTTCTCGAATCTAATCAAGTTCTTCTTACATAGCATCCACCTAACTTTGATCACTCAAAGCTTCTTCAATGTATTCAAGCTCCAATGGTGGAGATGAAAAGACAGTTTGACATATTTCTGAGAGATGATTTGGTACTTACACCCTTGAAAATATCTCCGAGAACTTTGTTTTAAGATACTTCCTTTAAATGAAAACCCTTGTAGTCTCTGTTCCTAAATGTTCTTCCGTTTCTTTCATCTTTAGACTGCTCTTTCTCATGTTCAAAAAAGTCACATTCTGATGGCTTTAGGGTCTTGAGAAGCTTTTTAAATGTCTACACTTTGTAGTCTACTTTCTGAGGGTTTGGCTTTCATCTATTTGCTTTTTGAAAGAACCTTGAGATTCAGCTTTTTTAGATTCTCATTCAATTCAAGTTCATCAAAGTCCTTCTTGAACTCCTTAACCTGATGTGAATAGTCTCCTCAATGCATAGAGTTCTTTTATTGTATACTCTGGAAGCTTTTGATATCTTAGGAATAACCTAAGAACATGCTATCATCAGACTTAGGATCAAACTTTGCGAGTTTGTTCTTAGTGTTAAGCATGAAACAGGACAAGCCAAAGATATGAAAATATGATATGTTAGGTTTTCTACACTTTCATAGCTCATAAGGAGTCTTCATGAGATTGGCCTTAGAAAGATTATGTTTTGAATATAGCAGGAGGTGTTAAACTATGCCTAGAAACCTTTTGATAAACCACTTTCTAAAAGCATAGTTCTAGCCATCTCATGCAAGCTTCTTGGAACCCTATTTTGTTGGAAGTTCTAGGTGCAAAAACTCGTGAAAGATGCCATATTTTTCACAAAACTCTTCAAAAACATTATTTTCAAATTCTCCTTGGTGATCATAGCCTTATAGAGGTGATTTGAGAATCCTTTTCACCAAACTGGACATCCTCCCAAGTATAACCTCATTCTTAAGCTATGATATCATACTCGAGAGTTGTTACTTGTTAATTAGCGAACCTCTCTTATTATCTATAGCAAGCTCGATTTATGTACGAGATAACTAAGCGTAATCCTATTAAAACATATTACAAGTAAACATCAAGTTTATTAAACATACAGCTAAAATACATAAGGAATAGAATAAAACAGGAACGTGCATACTACAGGAATCTACACTCCTTTGCATAGCAGGATCCTCATCCTTCTGCTTAACCTAGGCGACATCGTAAAACAAACACATAGGGTGAGAATTTTTAAAATTCTCAGTAGGGCAACTCCCCAATCACAATCATAATGTCATCGTCATCGCCCCAGCTATTTCCGTTATTTAGAAAACTGTGATCATGCAATATATTCTAAAGGTTCATTTTAAGGTTCCAAAATCATCCTTCCGAAGTGGGTAGCTTTTAACAATCAATCAAGGACATATACATATATCTAGAAGCTCAAACATATAGTAAGTAAATCTACTTAAAGGATTTCATATGATATGGATGATGCATGTGTCGAATACAATAAAGTTATCTCAAAGTGACCCTTTCCATCATGGCCATAGAAAGCCAATTAGTGCATTTTTCTTTTTCATTGACATAGGAAAGACTTAAGTTATACCCAACGGGTATTTTCAGTGGACAACTCCACAATAGATCCGTTTATACCCAATGGGTATTTATGGTGGATCACACCACACAAGGGAAATAGACCGCTACAGGACTGAGCTATTCTGATACGTGGTCATCGAACTTCATTTTTTTCATTTCCAAATCCCACATACTCATTCCTAGTCAGATACGCCCACCAACTCAATAAATTTTGGGAAGTTACTACTTTCGCCTTCCCCTCATTCAATCTAAGTCTTGTTTCTATTTTGTCCATATGTCAGAACATGCACAATTTAAATTTATACATCCTTATAATGGCATCATATACTTTTCTCTTTTCTCAAATGCATACATAGGCCACATATAGGCAATCATTCACAATGAAATTCTCATTCTTTTCTCATACTTCAATCTTTAAAATCCATAGCATGCATTTACATGTCATAAGTCACATGGCCAAACACTTAATATCAAATACTCATGTCATACTAGAAGTCAAAGTGCCATTACATTCTCAATTCAAAGCATTGTTCTATTCCTAGTACAATGGGCAGAGTTACTGTCCTAGGCACAACATTTCATTATCATATCAAACGGCCATTTCAAGAGTCACAAAAATTCTGTATGACACTTCAATGTGTCTAGAATAACCTGTAAAAATTTCAGGACAAACAGAGCTCTATAGCTACCTCAGTAAAATGCATAAATTTAGTGGTCAGGGGCCACCAATTCCCAGACCAGAACCGAGTTCCCCTAATTTTTAACCCCAGCAAATGATTGAATTAATTCATAATAAAATTCACAGTGACACTTCAATATAATATTAACTTCGTGTAAAAATTTCAAGAGTTAGTTCAATCATTTGCTATGGTAATAAATTTGGACAAGTTTACTGCCTCAGCCTAACAATCAGGACAGCATCTGCCTTATTTCGGTTTCTGATTTTTTGAGGCATCAAACCTTAAAACTAACACCCAAGAAAATTCAGGTAATTATTTTAAGATGTTTAATCCAACATATAATTTTTATAGCTCATGAAAACACCCAAAAATATTCCAGAAAATTCGTGAACCACTGCTGCCTACAGGACAATAGAAATTCCAGCAACCTAGTCCAAACTTATTTTGATAAAAACCATTTTCTAACACCATCCAAACACACCACCAAAAATCACACATCAATATCAACATAATATCAACCAAAAAACCCAGAAATTTCGGACTTAGGTCATGCCAAAACAGATCAGAAAAATTTGACAAGAAAAGGCAACAGAAACCCTACTTGTAATAACCTATTAGCTCCTTGGCTTCAAGATTAACCAAACTTGATTCCTTCTCCTCCAAAGCTCCCAATCTAACTTCAAACCCCTCTATATCAGTGAGGTGTAAGGGAGAAAGGTAAGGATTGATGAGTGATTGAGATTTTGTTCGGTTAGATTTGTAGGGAATTGGTGTAGAACAAGCTTAGTGAAAAACTTTTGATGATCCAACAACTCTAGCTTGGAGTTTTTGGGCTTGGAACTCAAGAACAAGCTCTTGAGGACAAAAATGGTGGCTGCTCTCTTCTTCCCTTGCTGACCACGAAATTGCTCTTATCTTGGAGGAGAAGTTGGTGACTAGGCTTGCTTTAATAATTGAAATGGAGATATTTAGAAAATCATTATTTATATCATAAAGCAACAATGGATGGCTAAGGTTTAATCTTAGATTCCAAGATTAAATCTTGGCCTTCCACATGTCCTTAGTAGGTGGACATCATCCATTTGTGGTGATGGAAATACCTTTCGGTGTTAAAAACCGTACACGAAATCTCACCGAACGAGTAACGCGTACCGATTGAACCGATATTGCCGAAAATTAATTTTAAGTATAAAATTATCATTCCCACCTATTTCTAACCTTATTCCCATGTTTTCCTAATTTTGGGTACTTCGGGCCCAATCTAGGATTTTAGCTTCCCCGCCTGTCTGGCCCGCAAGGTTACTATTCACCGGCCAATTTTTTTTTTGGAGATGTCCATTGGGCCGCCCCATCATTTCTAAAATATTAGATTTTTGAAATTAAGATTAATAAAGCTCAAATTAATTTTTAATTAAATTTTAGGGTGTTACACAAACATGTTTTGCAAAAACTTTGATTCTTTCCTACCTCGTCCTTAGAAGCTAGGAAGATAACCCACATAAATCTAAGAAGTCATCTACAATGACAAGACAATATCTTTCCCAACAAGACTAGGTCTTGGTTGGTCTGAAAAGATCCATGTGTAAAAGCTCAAGTGGCTTAGTGGTTGAGACCATATTCTTGTGTGGAAAAAGTCTTTGTTTGCTTGCCTTTCTTATAGAACTCACAAGTTGAGTCATTGTCAAATCTGATCTTTGATAGACCTTTAATAAGCTCTTTCTAATAAAGCTCATAAATAAGCTTCATATGAATATGTCCAAGCTCCCTTGCCACACCACTTATCATCTATGAAGGATGCAAGACATTTTACATCTTGATCTAGAAGATCATCTAAGAATAACACATAAGTATTATCATGCCTTTTGCCCAATAAGATGACTTGTCCTAAATTGGCTTGGTCACAAAACTAGCCAATGCTTAACAAGTTGTGAGCCATAACAACAAAAAGTAGCACATCAGAAATTTGGCTGAATTATCCTTATCAACACTTTTATGCCTGTGACCTTGGCCTTACCTCCATCAACAAACTTGACTGATCCAAAATTTTTGGGCTTTAAGATTCTAAAGCACCTTCTCTTATCTTACATGTGTCTAGGGCAGCCACCGTCTATGTACCATTTATTGTCTGCTTCAACATATGTTCTCAAACACACTCTAATAACACAATTTTCGATTAGGGGCTCATACTTTTTTGTAATTTTGGGTTAGTCTTTAAAAGAAAAGGTTTCTCAATCCTTTTGACATTTCTTCCTCATGAAACACTTGTCAGGTGGGTGTCTCTCTTATGATAGAAAGTAGAAGAACCTTTGCCTTTACTCTCTTTTTTTAATCTAATTGTTTTTCCTTTCTCAACCATTTCCTTCTCATATCCTAACCCTTTTGAAAATATGGCCTTTGACCTCCAAGCATTAGTTCAAGATTTTTTAAACCATTCACCATTTTTTCAAGGCCAATTTTAGAAGATTTAAAGTTCTTTCTAATTTTAAATAATTTTTTGAGTTTTTCATCTTTTTATATACTTCAGCTTCTAAGGCATTGAACTTATCATTTGAAACTTTATTTTCTCCTTTTAACTCTTCCTTCTCAAGCCTTAAATGCTCAGCTTTTGACTTAGCCATTTCAAGTTCTAAAACAATCTTTTGATGTTTCTTCTTTAGGTTGAGATAGTGAGAGGAGAAAGTTTAGAATTTACAAGCAACTCTTCATAAAGCATAGGAAAGATCATAGTTGTTTACCTCAAGTTCACTTTTTGAAAGTATAACCCATGAAGCATAGATTTGCAATATCTTCTAGCTCATTCCTGCTTTGATCTTCCTTCTCTCCTTCAAGTCACTCTAGGTTGCTAGCATTTGTTTCTTCTTAGAGTGCATCTTCTTTTGTGGACCCTTAGCTTGGGACACTCAAGTTTAAAGTGTCCCTTCTCACCACAATTGTAGCAAGTGATGCTTCTAGCTTTCCCTTGGTCCTGTGTCCTCTGAAGATGATGTCACTTCTTTGTTATTTTCCTTCTAGGCCTTGGACATTTTCCCTAGTAGGATAGAACTCGTCTCCATCTTCTTCTATCTCACCCTTAAATTCTTCCCATTATTGAAGGCTTCAGAATTTTCACCGCCTTAGCTTTAATTTGTTTCTAATGAGACGATTTCAAGGCCATGGACTTGTTCTTTCTTATGGATTCATCATGCATTTCTCAGAGAATACTACTCATGAGTTTTGATAGACCCAATGAGTGTGTCTAAGCCAAGAGTTTGAAGGTCTTTGGCTTTTGTGATGGCTATGACCTTGGGCAGCCATTTAGCTTGAAGACTTCTTAGATCTTTCTACCATTTTCAAGTTAAAGTATCTTTTTCCAAGTCCCTTTAGCTGGTTTATGATATGCATAAACCTATTAGTCATGTCATTAATACTTTCCCTTCATTCATCTTGAACATTTCGTATTGATGAACTAACATGCTAGTGTTTGTTTCTTTGACTTGATCAATTCTCTCATGCAGGTATGTGTAGTCTATCCCATATCTCCTTGGCCGTGTCACAAGCAATGATTTTGTTATATTCAGCTTTGCTTAGTGCACACATGAGATATTTAGTTTTAGAATTCAGCTAACTCTAGCTTTGTGTTACTTTGTCCATCTACTCTTAGGAACTTCTCTTGAGGCTGACGGTGCAACATTAGCTCCCAAAATTTCTTCCTTAGGAGCATAGTCTCCTTCCTGTATAATCTCCTACAAGTCAATACTTGAGTACAAAATGAACACTTCATATGATCTCTCTAGGATGCATAGTCCTACCATCTAAGAATGGCGGTTTGTTAATGGAGTGTCCTTCTACTATGTGGATATTCTTGCCATGTTCCCTAAGATCTTTTGTCATATGTAGTTCTTAGATTGCTCAACCCCTTAGAGGCCTGAGCTCTGATACCACTTGTAGGTAGAAAAGCGCACTGAGAAGATAGGTTCTAATCGTGCTTACCCTTCCTTTTAGTTTTTTAAAAAAAAAAAAAAACTTAAAAAAGAATACTATCAGTAATGTACTTGTAGTGTAGTGAAAATCATGCTAGTTGCTGCGAGAAAGTAGTCTTTTTGAACTAAAATATACAAAGATGTATGAGAGATAAGGTTTTAGAAACACCAAATGTTAGTCACAAAGGCAGGAAAAGAGAAGATAAAGAAAAGGAGAAAACTTGCATAGGATATTTATACTTGTTCAGCCAAACTTGCCTACATCCACCTTTAACAATAGTTGAGTTCCACTATAAAACCTTTCTCAAACCAAGAAAGTTTGAGTCTTTGCAGTAGCCTTCACAAGCTTTTACCTACTGACCAAGTAACCTCTATTGTCACAAACCAAGTAGTTATTGACTAGCCTCTCTATGTTAAAACTTAGTAGTCTTGTACTAGCCTCTCCAGCTAACCTGAGTAGTCTTTGACCATCATCTCCAAACTAAACTCAAGTAGTCTTTCACTAACCTCTCCAAGCTAAATCGTGACCAGGAAGAACACCTTACTATCACATTGCGAGTAGTTTTTCCTTAGCATCTCCAAGCTATCTTACACTAGTCACTACTGGATCGAGGTTATAAGAGGTTTGTGTTTGGGTTTGGAACTCAAACTAACCTACACTCAAGTTTTTAAAATATACAATAGAGATTCTTGGAAAAACTAATGACTTCTTTTAGTGATTCTTCCTTGAAGAACGTGTTGTCTATTAAGAATGTAGAAAAAAGACTTTTACAAACAAGGAAACTGATTACAAGAAGTAATGAACTTCACTGAAAGATAAGGAGAAAATTTTGCAACGACTCAACTCGTGTGCAACATTAAGATCTATCTTCGAAAACTCAACATCTCTATTTATAGATGGTCCTACTTTAGAACCATTGCCCTTAATCGTCTACAGTGACACATGTTGATCATCGTGTTGTAGAAAACTCTAGGGAAGTAGTCTTTCTTGTGTTAGAAGCTGTTGTAGAAAGCCATTATGAAAAGGAATTTCTGAGACAACCTTAATAAACTACTTTTTACTTTCTAATGACGTTTCTTAACACTTACTTCTAGAAGCTTGGAATGGTTGACTAAGTTGATAGAAAATATTATATGCCAGTCTATAACCGTGTTTGACTTCAAATTTGAATTTCAAACTCCCCTCATCTTTCCTAAAGTGCACCGTTCCACTTGAAACGCTGAGCTTTCTAAAGTGTGGCATCAGTCTTATAATTTCTTTGATCTTTCAAACTTCATTCTAATGTTTATAGATGATACAATGATTGCGAATTATGATGATTGAAGGTTGTAGAACACACATGCTTCATAGTTGAATAGATACCTTCACTTCGAGGAGTACTTTTTGAAGTCACGTTCTAACATCCTCAAATCTATGCCTTGGTTTTGAATTCTTGATGATTTTCTTCAATTCATTAGACATTTATATGCTTTTTTCATGACATAATTCTCACTTCCATTTAGTTCCAATCTCTTTAAGCAAGATACAACATGTTTGCACATGTAAAGTGAAGTTATTATCATTATAGAGTTGATGTTATGCTAACGAAGGAACTTGTTTGTTATATCAAGAAACTCAAGGTAGACATTAGTCGTCTCTTAAAATATTTTCCTTAAATTGGTTGGGTTATCATTCAAAACATATAGCAATAAAGCTTTTCGAAGGATTCCTTATCTAACATTTCCTTCCAGGGATAGTAAGGGTTTCTCAACCTCACTAATTTTGAGGTTTCACGGCATGGTTACTCGCCTTTTACTCCCAGTTAGTATAGGTGTCTGAGACTATGCTGACCTCATACATAGGCATGAGTTAGAGCTAAGTATCACTGAGATCTCCAACATCATTCATGCACCTAGAGTTGAACCAAATGGACTTTAGAAGAAAACTAGTTTGTCCCTTGGGATTCATGCTTAGGAGGTTTCCAGATGTTTCTCAATTGAATTTTCTAACATAATCCAATGAGATAACAATTATTATGCTGAGCACTAAGCACGGTAAGTTTTACCTCATAGAATCTGGTAAGATCCTCCCAAGAGAATTCCATCCTTAAGTCATGGCATCATATTCAGAGTTGTTACTTATTAATTCCGCAGATCTTTCTGAATAAATATCTATAGCAAGATTGATCAGTTCTTAAGTAGGAACTAATTCGTGGTTCTATTAAATATATAAACAACAAATAAACAAAACATTTATTTATTTCATAAGTAAGTACAAAAGGAAGCTCTTCTATGAGCTCTCTAATACATACATGTTCTATACTTTGTTTACAAATATATACACACCACTAAGTACAACATAATAAAAACACTAACTACTAAACTACTCTTCTACCGTATTCCTTTAGTGTAGCAACTTGTAGTCATGGATCAACCTGGAGGCAACATGGAAAACACAAACACATAGGGGTGAGAATTACACAATTCTGAGGGTAAGTCCCCAATTACACAATCATAAATATCCTTGTCATTGCCCCAACCATTTCTGTTATTAGAAAAATGTGATCATGTAATGTAAACTAAAGATTCATTTTAAAGTTTTAAGAAATCATTCTTCCGAAGTGGGTAGCTTTTAACAATCAACCACTTAAGCACATATATCATAATGTTTCAACAATTAATAAATCATTCCAAGGCATCCAATCAAGGGTAGATAAGTAGGCATATAACATATGCAGTGACTATCTCAATGTGACATGGTTCCACTTATGGCCATAGAAATCAAGTCAATGCATTTTCTCTTTTCATTGATATAGGAAAGACTTAGTTATACCTAACATGTATTTGTCTTGGACAATCCCACAATAAATAATTTATACCAAATGGTATCTTGGTTACACCATACAGTTAAAATAGTCCGCTATCTACGGCCTTACCCTATATGTGATCATCGAACTTCATTTTTTTCCATTTCTGAATCACACACAGATCTATTCCTAGCCGATATGTTTATCGACTCAAATATTTAGGGAGGTTCCTCTTTATTTCCTTCCCTCATTCAATCTAAGTCTTGTTTCCGTTTTGTCCATATGTTGAACATCACGATTCTAAATTTATATATATTCTCTTTTCTCAAATGCAAGCATAATGGATATAAACTCATTCATTCACAATATAATCTCAGTTATGCCTCTAGTATACTTTTATATGTCATAAGTCACATGACCAAATAGGTAACATCGATATTCATGTTATACTAGAACCAAAAATGCCATTAGTTCATCAACTGACAACATTTATCATTTTCAGCTATATGGAGTATCACGCTTAGGCAACACATTTTAATTATCACATCAAACAGCCATTCCAAGTACCACAAAAATTCATATGACACTTTAACATGTCTGCAAGAACCCTTAAAGTTTCAAGACAAACGGAGCTTTAACTCCTTCAGAAATTGTACAAATTCAAATGGCGGTACACCAATTCACAGGCTCAAATGAGAGTTCTCATAATTTTTCACCCTAGCAAATGATTGAAACAATACATAATAAAATTTACAGTGATACTTCAATATGTCCTTAACTTCATGTAAAAATTTCAAAAGGTCATTCAATCAATTGCTATGATAATAAATTTAGATTTACTACTTCAACCTCAATAATCAAGGATACTATCCTGCCATTTCCTTCTATTTTTTTAGGCATCAAACCTTAAAAACTAACACCCAAGAAAATTCATGAAGGTGTTATCTTCAGCATAAAATTTTTTGTGTAGCTCATAAAAACAATCATAAATATACCAGAAAATTAGTGAACCACTATTGCCTAGGACAACAAAATTTCCAGGACCTAGTCCAAACTTATTTTGATAAAAACATTTTTTAACACCATCCAAATACACCACCAAAATTCACACATCAATATCAACATATTATCCATCATACAATCAGAAATTTTTGGAACTGAGGTCATGCCAAAACAGATCAAAAAAATTTGATAAGAAGGAGCAAAAACCTCACTAGAGTAACCTATTAGCTCCTTGGCTTCAAGATTAACCAAGCTTGCTTCCTTCTCCTTCAAAGCTCCCAATCCAACTTCAAAACCCTCTGATATCAGTGAGGATGAGGTACAAGACAAGGTTTTGATAAAGGAATGAAAATTTTATTCAGTTAGATCGGTAGAGAATTAGGTGTAGAACAAGTTTTGTGAAGGAACTTTGAGGTTTCCACAACTCTAGGCTAGGGTTTTTGGGCTTAGCACTCAAGATCATGCTCTTGAAGATGAAAATGGTGGCTGTTTTTTTCTCCTTGTAATTTGGATGAAATTTTGAAGCTTAATGAAGGAGGATTTGGCTTCTTAAGAAGATTAGAACATGTGTTGATCTTATAATAAATGTATAAAGATATTTTGTGATAAAAAAAATGGATGGCTTCCAAGATTAAATCTTCGTCTTCCACATGTCCTTAAAAGGATAAGCTTTGACCATTTGTGGTGACTAAAGTATCTTTCCTGTTAAATTTTTCATATTTAAATTTTACCAAACGTGCACAAACACTTTAAATTCTACGAACCATATTACTCGAAATTAATTCTAAATATAAAATTATCATTCCCACCTATTTCTAACCTTATTCCCATGTTTTCATAATTCGGTACTCTTAGGGCCCCGACTCAGGGTTTCAGCGCTCGATAGTGGGGCCCTAACAGGACTATTCATCCTTGTAAATTTTTTTAAAAAAAGTCCATTGGGCCACTCTC
>JAMLFY010000003.1:29495509-29521509 GCA_030441495.1 Dalbergia oliveri | reverse complement strand
AAGAGTAAAGTCTAGTAATTAATCGACAACCTAGGTGTATTCGGTTAATTATTAGGTGTTACACGTAAGCGATGACACTAGGATAGAGGATTTCCCTCCTTGAGATTCTTTAGCAAGATTCTCACCCTTTCTTTGTTCTTTCTTTACGTCTCAACCTTGATGGCATCGTTTATAATTTTGTTGACGCCCATGTGGGAGCTGGACTACGACCGGATCATCGTCATACCATTTTTGAGGGTCGTTGTGCTATACGTATTTTTGCATACATGGGACGCCCATTTGCCTTTCCGGTTCCCCTTTCCGCTTCACCCGACTTCTCCCTATGCGATGACATGGTTTTTGAAAGGATGCGCCTAGTGATGGGCAGAAGGCCGTGTCCGCCACCATCATCTGTTCACTCCGAGTACGTACCCCTCATGCGCCCGTGGAAGGACCTGTCCGAGGACTCATTCCCGATCCTTATTCAGAGGATTCCGCCCTTGGATGGCCTTCAGCTCGTAGGGGTAGCGAGGACACGTCTCTAAAGGAGGCCTATGAGACATGTACGTCAACCCGAGAGGCGCCCTTGCCGAGGTGGTCACGTCGCTCCGCCGATTCGCATGCCCACGCCCTTCTCGTGGGCCACATAGAGGAGCTTCGGAGTTCGTAGGTTATATGTCTGTCCGAGGATTAGCAATTCCGTAGGCTATTGGAGGAGGGTTGCTTTTGTGGGGAATATCTTTTGGTGTTTCATGTATTCGTTGTTATGTTTCTTATTTTCTATTATTGTATTCCAAGCTCTACCACTATATGGGTAAGACTTTATGCTTTCCTATATATTTCTGTAGTGATGTACTAAACTATGTAATATAATGTTATGAGGAATGTTTTCATGATTGATGTGTTCTTTATGGCTTTTAAATTGTATGATTTATTTATTCTTCCGCTTCACGTTCTATTTATGTTATATGCAAAGGCTCGCATTTTGTTTCACATGTTTCCTTTCAAAAAAAAAAAAAAAAACCTGTATTTTCCACTAAGTTATTTCCAAAAGAAGTTTCAAAGGGAAGTAATATCTAATAATTAATCTAGTACGTCCTAGGCGCGTTTGGGTTAAATATTAGGGTGTTACACAACAAGGTTTATGCACATCATAAATTAGCTAAAGGGATTGGGCAAATGATATTCTAACTTCTGAAATGGTTAGAAAAATTTTGAAAAGCCTCCTTACCAAATGGCTGCCTAAGGTCACAGCCACTATAGAAGTTAAACCCATGAGGTTCTGCTCTTTGAAATGCATGGTGAATGTAACGCCACAATTTCTGCTATTTGAGTACAAATGACCAAAATGCCCTGAGGTCATTTTCCAGAATTAAAGGGCAGTTGCCCAGGCAGTCCTCGAATGGGTCAACTCAATGTTTGAAGGGGGTTATAATTGTTATGTTAGATATCAGGTGAAAATCTCGTTTCCAAACTTTCAGCTCAAAATGACCACAATACCCTGCTGTATTCTACACGGAAAAAGGTGTCGTTTGAGCCCGAACTTTTCCAGGAAGTTTGGAATGATGTTTATGAGTGATATTTGATGTTAGTTGGCCCGAAAGGTCCCGGGCAGTTTTAGTGCAAAATTACCATTTTGCCCTAGAACGTGTCCATGAGTCTAATTACGTAATTAAGCAAACCTAAGCAATATTAGGCTCTAATCGAAGATTAATTTATTTGATAATTAATCTAGAGTCAAAATAATTTATTAAGGTTAATTAGAACCTAAGATTGTTTAGTTAAACTCTAATTGCATTCTTTAATTCAATATTCCTAGTCATAAATCTTGAATAGTATTATTCTCTCCAATTCCTTAATTGTGCCATACCTCATTTGACTAAGAAAATGAATTTAATTTGTTAATCTAGTATGACCACTCCCTAATCAAGTCTTGACATCCTTAATTAGCCAATTACCTTACCTAAACACCTTCTTACAAACTCCTAATCAAAACCTTAATCAAAGAAACACCTAAACACATCCTTAAACCACAATTGCATGAACAAAATCCCTTCCCCCTTGGCTGATATGCTGGCTGAAATTCCATCCCCAAATTGTGTCACATGTTGTTTTAATTCTCCTTCAAAGAGCCATGCCTAGGCCATACTTCAAGCCATGCTTTGCCTATACCTCACCATGCCTTAACCATGCTTACCCATACCCATTCAAGAGATATTTTCCTCTCCTTTTCCCCCCTAAGCAACCGGCCACTCCTCCCTCCTCTAGGCCATCCATGAGCTCTCAATCTTCTATAAATACACTAGCTTGAAAGCTCTTTGATGTTTACACACTTGAGCAAACTTCAAGCTTTCTCCCAAACTCAAAGAACCTCTTTTCCTCCTCCCTTGGCTGAGTTCTTCATCAAGTTTCCAGAAGGATTTCCTTCTCTTTTCCTTTCAAGAAACAAAGCTTTCCTTCCTCTCTTCAAGACTTCTTTAGGTAGGGGTTTATTTTCCAAGTTTTGTGTGCTTCCTTTAAGGAGAATTCTAGTGTTTCTCTTAGTTTTTCCAAGTTCTTCTTCTCTCCTTTTATTTTCGGCCTAGAGCCTTTGTTGAGAAAAAAATTTAGCTTGATGATGAGGTTTCAAGATAATGGACTTGTGATGCCATGTGAGAAACCTCTAAAGCTTGAAACAACTTGGTCTTGGACCATACATGCTTGTGTTTCTTTCTTTTCCTTGGTTTAATTTTTCGTTCCTTTTCCTTTTCCCCTTGAATGATTTCGGTTTCCTTTTCCTTTGTTTGAACAAAGTTTGCTAAAAATATTGTGTAGATCACAAAAGTTTTGTTAAAGAAAAATTAATCACATGATTTCAAAGAGCTCTAAGCTTACCCTTGCCAACCTTAAAGTTGGTCGGCCATTCTAAGAGTTTACTCTAGATTGAAGCCCATGAGCAATAAAATAAAGAATATGAATAGTTTTATTTATGATGTTTCGTTGAGTGTTGATGTTTTCATCTTAGTCCACTCATGAGCTTGATGATGAAGTTCAAACCAAAGTCTTCTTTGAAGATTTGGTGCTAAGAACTCTAAAGCTCATCCCCCATTTGTTAAGATACATGTTGGGTTAGGCTAGTAATGTCCCTCTAAAAGTCTTGCAAGAGCTCTAGTGAAGATAAAACAAGTTGCATTCATGTTTAAGTTTATGCCTTGCATAGCATGTTTATTTTGATGCCATCACTAAACTCTCAAGAACAACTAAGTGAACTTGCATTGTCATGTTTAATTTCCCAAGCTTGCATTTCATGTTTACATTTCAAGTCATCACTTAAACTCAAAGATAATAATGAGGTTGCATCTCATATTTATTTTATGCACTCACTTTATTTTATAAAAAGTAAAATAAGTGCATATATGTTTAAGTTTATGTTATCACCTAAATACCCTAGAGCTCAAAGACTTGCCCTAAGTATCTTCAAAGGGAAACTTTAACCAAAAAAAAAAGTGGATGTGTTTTAGTATGATACAATGATGGTTTGATTTTGTAAAATGTAAGGATGATTTCAGGAAAATGTTGAAAAAATGTTTTATGAGGTCTCAAGGTGTTTAAATAGCTTGGAATGTGTCAAAAATCATGTTTTCTCAAATTCCGGAGGTTCTGGTAATCGATTACCAGAGTGGTTTTTCGAAGGATTTTTGGTTCTGGTAATCGATTACCATACAATGTAATCGATTACCAAGGCTGTTCTTCATGCCCAGAACCGGTCCTTAAAGTTGTAATCGATTACCTATTTGTGTAATCGATTACTCTGATGTTCTTTATTTTTCCGGAAACAGATTTAACCTAAGTAATCGATTACCATCCTATGTAATCGATTACGGTTGTTTTTGAACCCAGAATAAAATTAGTCCCTGGTAATCGATTACCAGGCACGTGTAATCGATTACCAGAACACCCTTTTTTCTCATGAAATTATTCCAAGAGAAAGACTAGTAACTCGTATGCACTTATAACATGATTTTATGCGATTGTGTGTGATACATACTTTTGGTTTTCTATCTTGTTGGCCACTGTATGAATTCTATTTAAAGGAGTTAGAATGCGTAAGATTATGTTTGAGAGAAGTGAGGAACGATTTTGACGGTTAGGAAGGACTAAGTAAATAGAAAGGTTTGAGAACTAAAATCTTAACACCCTTAGACACGAGAATAATAACTTTTGTTCCAGCATAATTGAGTTTAAGGAAGATGGCTCATAATTAATGTTTATGCCTAGGAGTCAAACCTAGGATCTTAGGCAAAGACAAAACTTAGAAAAGAGCCTAAGGTGTAGATCCTAGAATCCCCATAGTCGAGTAATGATCATGATGTTTAATCTATACAATGCTGATTGGATGAGTTAGTGAACATAAACGTTAGAAAGAATTATAGGTAATGATCCCTTAGGTGTTATAGGATCCATAATAAAGGTTAGGATAATTGGAACACAAGTTTAAGACCCGTAAGGACCAAAGCATAAGACACCATGAGGTAGGAAGTGTGATGTGAGAATGAGACCGAGGGAGTATGCTTGTGTTATGTATGAATGTGTTAATGCCATGAGCATGAGCTTATGAGGATTCATGGTGTGTTGTAATGATGGTTTTGGTATATTGTGGGCATAATGCATGAGACTATGTGATACAAATGAATCAGAGAAAGTATGTTTTTATGATTGAAAGGTTTATTTGATTGAGGAATTTATGAGACAACATGCATTATGTGAGTTATGTGGCATGACTCAAATTTGAGGAAATTCGGAGCGCAATTATGTGCTGTCGAATTTCCGTCAAATTTGAGGACTTAAGAAAGTTTTGAAAAATAAGATGTTTAATGTGACACACCGAGACGTACTTCTTCCCTACGGTGAGGAGAAGGTAAAACCGTGAGGGCATTGACATTAGCCTGCCAAAGCGGACAAAGTCACTGGTCTTAACCAGTCGATGCGTTTCGAAGAAGGAAAAAGTCCCATGATGGGTGATCCTTAGGCCCCCTACCGTACTCTAGGAGTCGGGATTATGATGATTATGATTATGTTTATGATTCGCTTATCAAGAGGATAAGTAAGAACTAGTGACGACTAGTTAAGGTATGAGCTCATAGCCTAGTTTTAGGGGTAAGGTTACTATTATGATGCTTAATGTCACAAGTTTGAAGAGAAGGAATGATGTTCAAGAGAAGTTACATGCCACTTATATGTTGATTGATTATTGTTTGGTTTGCCTAAGTCCTCCATGCATTCATGTTCTGCTTATCCTGCATACATGCATTAAGATTCATTGTAAAAGACACGGACCTTGGATAATTATTTTTGCAAAACTTCATAATGAACCTATGTATGTTTAAACTTTTCATAATAAACCCAAGGTTCCTGGACGTAAACGATGCACTAGGATAGAGGTTTTCCCTACTAAGATTCTTTAGCAAGATTCTCACCTCTCCTCTTCTCTTTCCATTACGTCTTCAGACATCGATGGCGTCATTCGTGATCTTCATTGACCCACCCACTTAGGAGGTGCACTATGACCCTAAGCATCAGTCTTACCACTTCCAAGGTCATTGTGAGGTGCGCGTTTTGTGTACCTAGGATGCTCGTTTGCTTTCCCCGTCTCCAGCATCGCTTCGATCCGACTTCACCTTTTGGCGACGACCTGATCTTTGAGAGGACGCGACCCAGACGAGCAGACCCGTCGTGCCCGTCCTTCTCTCATCGGTATGCGATACCCCGAGTATATTCCCCGTTCTCGATCGGAGGCCGATCCTTCAGAGGGCTCTTCCCTTCGTTCCCTATGGATCTCGGGGAGGTAGCGAGGACACGTCACCCAGCCGAGGCATGTGAGGCGTGTTTGACAGCTTGAGAGGCGACCACGTCGTGGAGGCCATGCCGTTCCCTTGATTCCCATGCCTCGATCCCCGCTTCGTTGGGCTACATTCGAGGAGCTCCGTCAGTTCGTGGGCTACATCTCCCCATTCGAGGATCAGCGTCATCAGTAGGCATGAAGGGTGAGGGTAGTGATAGTTGGGAGTCTTATTTTTGGGGATTTACCATGTACTTGCTTTTATTTTCCTTTCGTTTATGTATTTCCAATTTCTATGTACTACAAGCTCTGCCCACTATATGGGTAAGACTTTATGCTTCCTTTATGTTTTGGTGATTATGTATTAAACTATGTTAACTAATATTATGATGATTGTTCTTATGATTAAGGTGCCCTTTAATGCTTTTGTCTTGTATGATTTATTTGCTCTTCTGCTTTACGTTTCGTTTATGTCATATGCAAAGGCTCGCACTTTGTTTTATGCACCTTATTTCAAAAAAAAAAAAAATTACCTGTATTTTCCGCTAAATTTTAAAAGAGGTTTTAAAGGAAGTAATAACTAATAATTAATCTTAATACGTCCTAGGTGTGTTGGGTTAAATATTAGGTGTTACAGTGAATCCATGAAAAAGAGAAAGTCCATGGCCTCCGAAGTCATCTTATAAGAAGTTAATAAGTCAAGGCAATGAAAGTTGCTGAAATCGATGATGAAGAAGAAAAATATGATGATGAAACAGAAGAAGAAGATGGAGATGAGATCTCAATGTGGTGACGAAGATGTCCAAAGCCTAGAAAGGCAAGACAAAGAGAAGAAGAGACATTAATCTTAAGAATGACAGAGAAGGGCAAACAAAAGCTGGAAAGCGTCACTTGTTACAACTGGTGAAAGGGACACTTTAAACCTAATGTCCTAAGCTCAAAGGTCGACAGGAGAAGTTTGTTGCCAAAAAGTAAAGTATGCTGGCTACCTATAGCGACTCAAAAAAGAGAAGAAAGGATTAGAAGGTTAGGAAAAGTTAGACGTTGCCAACCTATGCTACATGGCAGGCAACATTTTAGAAAGTGAACTTGAGGTAAACAACTCTAACCTTGATTTTTCCTATGATGAATTGTTACCTTTATATGAAGAGTTGCTTGAAAACTCTCAAACTCTTTCCTCTCACTATCTCAACCTGAAGATGAAACATCAAAAGGTTATTTTAGAACTTGAAATGGCTAAGTTAGAAGCTAAGAATCTAAGGCTTGAGAAGGAAAAATTAAAAGGAGAAAAACAAAGTTTCAAATATCAAGCTCAATGCCTTAAAAGCTAAAGTCTCTAAAGAAAAATGAGAAAACTCATTAAATTATTTTTGAATTAGAAAGGACTTCAAAGCTTCTCAAATTGACCTTCAAATATGGTAAATCGTTCAAGGAAGCTTGAACTGATGCTTGGAGGTCAGAGGCCATATTTTCAAAAGTATGGGTTGGAATATGAGGAGGAAATGGATGAGAAGGGAAGGCAACTCAGCCAAAGAAAATAAGAATAAAGTTTCTTGTACTCTTCTGCGTAAGAAAGGACACCTACCTAACAAGTGCTTCGTAAGGAAGAAGTCTGTTAAAAAGGTTAGGAAACCTTCCCCTCAAATTAACCCAAAAGGACCTAAGAAGGTATGGGTACATAAATCAAAACTCGTTTGTTGCAAGTGCATCTGAGAATGCACATTGAAGCGGCAACAGGTGGAATATGGACTGGCTGCTCAGGACATGTTTAGGTCCAGAAGATGGTTTAGAAGCCTAAAGTCCAAGAACTTTGGATCAATAAAGTTTGCTGATGGAGGTAAGGTCAGAGGTTAAGGCATAGGAAATGTTCATAGGGATGATTCCACCAAATTTCTAATGTGTTGTTTGTTGATGGTTTGGCTCACAATCTGTAGAGTATTAGCCAGTTTCTAGACCAAGGCTTCAATGTTTTATTTAATGCTCATGCATGCAAGATTGTAAGTCCCACTTTGGGATAAGTCATCTTATCAGCAAGAGGCATGATAACACTCATGTGTTATTCTTGGATGACTTTTTAGATCAAGATGTAAAATGTGTCACATCCTTCATGGATGATAAGTAGCTATGCAATAAGAAGCTTCCATGCTCATATGAAGCTTATTTATGAACTATCTCAGAAAGAGCTAGTTAAAAGTTTGCTAAAGATAATATTTGACAAGGAGTTAACTTGTGATTTTTGTGCAAAGGCAAGCAAACCAAGACTTCTTCAAACAACAAGAATTTGGTTTTAACCACTAAGCTACTTGAGCTTTCACATATGGATCTCTTTGGACCAACCAAGACAACAAGCCATGTCGGAAAGAAATATTGTCTTGTTATAGTGGATAATTCGTTAGATTTACCTGGGTTATCTTCCTAACATCTAAGGATGAGGTGGTTGAAAGAGTCAAAGTTTTTACAAAACGTGTTTACACTGAAAAATATTCTCAAATCACCTCTATCATATCAGATCATGGAGGAGAATTTGAAAATCATGTTTTCAAAAAGTTTTGTGAAAAACATGGCATCCTTTATGAGTTTTCTATACCTAGAACTCCCCAACAAAATGGGGTTGCTGAAATGTAAAACAGAATCTTGCAAGAGATGGCTAGAACTATGCTTTAGAAAGTGGTTTATCAAAAGGCTTTTGGGCAAAGCTTGTAAACACCTCTTGCTATATCCAAAATAGAATATTTCTACGCCAACACTCAAGAAAACACCTTATGAGCTATGGAAGGGTAGAAAACCTAATATATCGTATTTTCATATCTTTGGCTCATCGTGTTTTATCCTTAACACTAAGGATAAACTTGCAAAGTTTTATCCTAAGTCTGATGATGGCATTTTCTTAGGTTATTCCTTAACACCCTAATATTTAACCTAACACGCCTAGGACGTATTAAGATTAATTATTAGTTATTACTTCCTTTTCTAAACTCGTTTGTAAAATTACTTAGCGGAAAATACGGGTAAAATTTTTATTTTTTTTTTTGAAATGGAATACGTAAAACAAATGCGCAGCCATCGCGTGCAACATAAGCGAAACATAATGCAGCAGAGGAAATAAATCATACAATATAAAGCAAGCAAGAACACTTCAACCATAGAAACAACCATCATAACATTAGATATCATAGTTTAGTACATCAACTTGAAACATAAAAAGCATAAAGTCATACCCATATAAGCAGGCAGAGCTTGAAGTACAGAAACATAAAATACAGGAAACACAAATAGCAAATACATTGAAAAGCCCTCAAAAGATCGATCCCAATGCCATGACTAGCCCTCCCTCAATGTGGGCGCATCTCCGAGCATCGCGCTAGCCTCTGCTGTGTCACCGTATCCTCGCTGCCCTCCGGACATCCATGGGAACTGCGGCAGATCCCTCCGAGAAAGGATGAGAAGGGGGATCCTAGACGGATCGGTCTCTGAATGCCTTGGGCGAGGAATGTACTCGGGTAACCGCGCACGCGAAGACGAAGGACGAGCACGAGTTTTGCTCGTCATGTCCTCTCGAAGATCAAATCATCACCGTAGGGAGAGGTCGAGGTGAAGCGAAAGCTGAGAGGAAAAGCAAACATGCGTCCTATGTATGCAAAAATACGTATGGCACAACAACCCTCGAAATGGTAGGATTGATGATTCTGGATTGTAGTGCACCTCCTACACGGGCGTATCAACAAAAATCACGACGCCATCGAGAATCTGAAGATGCAATGGGGAAAGAAGATAGAGGGGGTGAGAATCTTGTTAAAGAATCTCATAGGAAACCTCCTATCCTAGTGTCATCGTTTACGTCCCAGGAACCTTGGGTTTATTTATAAAAATGTTAGACATGCAAAGGTTCATTATGGGGTTTTCATAAAAGATAATTATCCAAGGTCCGTGTCTTTTGTGATGAATCTTAATGCATGTATGCAGCATAGCAGAACATGAATGCATGGCAATACTTTATGCAGCAAACAAATAAGGCATCTCATCACTAACAATTTTTCAAAATAGGTGGCATGTGCTTCCTCATGATCAACTTCTCTCTTTCATAAGCAAAAGTTTCACATCTTTTCTCATTTCTCAAACTTGTGACATCATGGTATGTAAAAATAGTAACCAACCTCTGATACTAGGCTATGAGCTCATACCTTAACTAGTTGTCACTAGTTCTTACTTATCCTCTTGATAAGCGAATCATAATCATAAAAATAACAATCTTGACTCCTAGAGTACGGGCAGGGGACCTAAGGAATCACCCATCATGGGACTTTCTTCCTTCTCGAAATGCATCAACGTTAAGCCATGACTTTGTCCATTTTGGCAGGCTAATGTCGATGCCCTTAAGTTTTACCTTCTCCTCGTAACAGGAGAAGTACGTCTCTACGAAATGCATCATCTGGTTAAGACTAGTGACATTGTCGCTTCGATATGGCTCTATGACCATACCCACGGGTTTCCTTTCTCCTCACCATAGCAGGAGAAATGCGTCTCGACATGTCACATATAAAAATCTTTCTTTTCAAAACTTTCTCAAATCCCTCAAATTTGATGGAAATTCAACAGCATAACGTCATTACTCCAAATTTACTCAATTTGAGTCATGCCACATAACTCAAAACACACATGTGGTTCTCATGAAATTTCTTAATCAAATCAATATCTTCATTACAGGAGCATACCCTCCTAACTTATTCATACTTTGCTTTCTCATGCATCTTTAGCACATCATACCACATTATTACAACAACATGTCACAAATACACATATGGCCTCATGTTCATGATATTCACATATTCACATCGTTACGAGTATACCACTCGGTCTCATTCTCACATCACACCTTCTATCTCATGGTGTCTTATGCTTTGGCCCTTATGGGTCTTAAACTTATGTCCTAATGATTCTAACTTTCATTATGGATCTTTATCACACCTAAGGGGTCATCACCTATAATTTTCTCTAATGTTTATGCTTTATATCCAAACAGCTCTACATCATTTAGGCAGAATTTTGTCATATGATTACGGGGTCCTAGAATCTCCGCTTTTAACCCTTTTCTAAGTTCCGCCCTTCGCCTAAAGCTCTATAATCAACTCCAAAACCAATTATGAGGGATTCCTACACATATCCACTAATTATAAACCATTTTTGTAACACCCTAACTCTTAACCTCATACACTCGAGTTGCATTTTGGTTAGTTATTAGTTGTTACGCCTTTATTTCAGATCTTGACTTACTTTTCTTTAAAATACGAGTATTAAAAATACGACTAAATTTTTCTTTTTGAACTTAAGACTTAAAATGCGAGCGCGCATATCATAGATACCGACTATTAAAAGTGAAACATAACAACCAGATATACGTCACCATAACAACCATGCATAAACCATAGAATAATCACAACATAAATCATAGTAGTATATCAAAATCATAACATAATAATGATGTCCTTATAAATATAAGGACACCTAAGGTATCAATTACACCAAACAGCTTTAACTAATGCAAACCAAAATCTTAGCAAAACTAGACTAGTCTTCATGCTTCCGCTGCACCTTCTGATCTGCCTAGACGTGATTCCTACGCTCACGCCTCAAGGAAGATCACGAACATCCTCATTAATCCGTCTGGAGACGACACGGAAGGGAAAACAAAGGGGTGAGAATACTATACAAGATTCTCAGTAGGGCTCCCACTTTAACACAAGTGTCATCGTTGTCACCCCCAGCCACTTCGGGTTTCATTATGAAAGAGGTATACATGCATAGGTTCAGTTTTATTTTCTCAAATCTTATTATCCGAAATGGGTTTCTTTTAGCATGAGTCTTAATGCTATGAATGCAGCAGATATTTTATGTATGCATGCCAATGCAGTTCACATACTCAACATATTTCACTTAATCATAAGCACAAAGGAACAACCACGAAACATATGCATGTGTGTCTTTCACTTTATCATAATTGAACTTTTCAGTTCCTTTCTTAACTTTTCAATTTTTCCACCCTCATTGTAGCCACCAAAATCCATCCAACATACCGCCCCGATGATTTCACATAGCCACCAAAACTCCAAATACACCCATTGCCTAGGAATGAGCTCAAACCTAACTAGCCGTTGCTAGATTTATATGGGGAAAAAGAGGGGAAATCACATCTTTTCTTGGATCACCCGTACAACCCTTAACTCGGGAAGTCATAATGGGATCATTTCCACTTATCATATCTTGTATGGATGCAACATGAGCATACAACCATAGAACATCATATAACATATCCTCTATTCATGCCTCATATTCTCATGCACTCATAGCATACCACATCATCATAGCAACATGCCACACATCCATACATTCTCATACTCATGGTATTTAAAACATTCACATACATCAAAACAATACTCACTCAATCTCATTCTCACATCGCACCTCCTTATCTTAAGATATCTTATGCTTTGGCCCTTAGGGTCTTAAACTTGTGTTCTAATTATCCTAGCACTCATTATAAATCTTTATAACACCTAAGGGATCATTACTTACAATTCTCACTAAGATTTATGTTCACTAATATATCCAAACAGCTTTGCATCACTTAGGCGGAAAATTATCATACACTTACGGGGTCCTAGAATCTCCGTCTTTGACCCTTTCTAAGTTCCGTCTTTGCCTAAGGCTCTATAATCAATTCCTAAACCAATTATGAGGGATTCCTACATATCCACTAATTATAACCCATTTTTCTTAAGTCCAATTATGCTGGAACAGAATTTACAATTTGTGCATCTAAGTGTTCTAGAATTCACATTTTAAGTCCTTTTTAGTTACTTCTTCTTTCATAACTTCCCTAAATCATTCCTTGCTTTACTCAAACATAATTTTACACATTTTATCACCATAAAATAGAATTTATACAGTGGCCAAAAGCACAAGGCAGAATCAAAACATAAGCATCAAATAATCACATAATCTCATGATTTAAATGCATATAAGTTGCTAGTTTCTCTTGGAATCATTTTAAAACCTCAAAACTCTTTTAGAAACCAATTAATCTTATTGAAATCACATAAATATGTGCTATGTCAGTAGCTAAATTATTTAGCTCAAGGAATAGATTTAAAACATAAAACTTTGTTCATAAAGTTCCTTGAGTACGCCTAAGCTTAAAAAATTCCAAGACTTAGACTATGGGCATTTATGATTAGATAAACTCATCTCAAGTCCATCATCATCATTACAATTCCAACACTTTGTCTAAACAAAATACAAAGAACTAAGTCATATTCTTTATTTTATTGCTCATGGGCTTCAATCTAGTAAAACTCTAGACGAACCAAATTTAAGGTTGGCAAGGGTAAGCTTAGAGCTCTTTGAAAACATGTGATTAATTTTCTTAACAAAACTTTTGTGATCTACTTAACAATTTTAGCCAACTTTGTTCAAACAAAGGAAAAGGAAACCGAAATCTTTAAAGGAAAAGGGAAAGGAAACCGAAACCATTCAAGAGCAAAAGGAAGAAGGAATGAAAATATAAACAAGAAAAAGAAAGAAACACAAGCATGTATAGTCCAAGACCAAGTTGTTTCAAGCTTTAGAGGTTTCTCACATGACAACAACAAGCCATTATCTTGAAACCTCATCATCAAGCTAAAGTTTTTCCCATGAAAAGGCCTCATGGCCGAAAAGAAAAAAGGAGGAGGAAAAGAGTTTTGAACCAAGAGAAAACTAGAACTTTTCTTGAAGGAAACAAGTAAAAACTTGAAAACAAAACCCCTACCTAAGGAAGTCTTGAAAGAAATGAAAGAAAGCTTGGATCCTTGATGAAATGAGAAGACAAAATCTTCTCTTGGATGGCAATGAGGATTCGGCCAAGGGAGGACACAAGGAAGATGGATTTTCCTTGAGAAAGTAAGCTTGGAAATGGAAAGGTTTGGTGTTTGAGAGGTAGTTTGAGGTGAGAGAGTGGTGGTTCAAGGTTGTTTGTGGTGGTGGAAGGATTCTTTGAAGGGAAGAAGAAGATGAGCAAGATGAAGAGAAATTTGAGAGAAAAAGCAAAGAAGTGCAAGAAAACTAAACTTGGCAAATGATCTAAAGTGTAACCAAGTTCTTCCAAGCTTGGTATTTATAGAAAAATGAAACTTTGTGGCTGATTTGGGGAGGAATGGCCAACGGTTTCAAGGCCAAGGGAGGAGAAAATATCTTCAAAACTTGTCATTCAAAGACATGGTTAAAAGCATGGCTAGGTATGGTTCAAAGCATGGCTTGAGGTATGGTCTTTGAGTGAAATTAAAACAACATGTGACTCAAAAAGGGGAGCGGGCATTTGCAAGATTTTACAGCCCAAGGGGAGGATAATTTGCTCATGTAATTGTGGGTTAATGATGTGTTTAGGTGTTTCTTTGATTAAAGTTTTGATTAGGAGTTTGTAAGAAAGTGTTTAGGTGAGGTAATGGCTAATTAAGGTTGTCAAGACTTGATTAGGAGAGTGATCTTGCTAGATTAACAATTTAAAATCATTCTTTTAGTCAAATGAGGTATGGGCACAATTCCTTAATTTAAGGAATTGGAGAGAGAAAACTATTCAAGATTCCATGACTAGGAATCTTGAATCAAAGATGTAATTAGAGTTTAACCAAGCAATCTTAGGTTCTAATTAACCTTAATAAATCATTTTGACTCTAGATTAATTATCGAAATAAATTAATCTTCGATTAGAGCCTAATATTGCTTAGGTTTGCTTAATTACGTCATAGGCTCACTGTACACTGTTCTAGGGGCAAAATAATAATTTTTCACTAAACTTCTGGACTACCCGAGCTTAACTTGTTATACTTCACTTAAAAACATCATTTAAAACCTTTTGGTGAAGTCTGGGCTCAAGACATGTAAAACGAGGTCAAAAAGTTGCAGGGGCGTTTTGGTAATTTCATGTGTCAAACTCAAAAATGAGATTCTTCTGCTCTATTACCACACATAACACATATAATCCCTTATTAACATCAAAACATCCCTTGAGGATGGCCGTCGGCGATTCTCATTTTCCAGGTAAAATGACCTCAAGGGCACTTCAGTCATTTGTACACTGGAAATTCGGCGTACATTTCTTATATCCAATTATGCTGAAAGGTTTACAATTTGTGCATCTAAGTATTCTAGAATTCCCATTTTAAATCCTTTTTAATTACTTGTTCTTTCCTAACTTCCCTAAATCGTTCCTTGCTTCACTCAAACATAATTTAACACATTTAACACCATAAAACAGAATTTATAAGTGGCCAATTGCACAATGCAGAACCGAAATACATGCATCATATAATCACATAATCTCATGATTTAAAGCATATAAGTTGCTAGTTTCTCTTGGAATTATTTTAGGAATTCAAAACTCTTTTTAGAAACCAATTCCTCTCATTAAAATCATACATAAATAGGTAAGGTCAGTAGCTAATTTATTTAGCTCAAGGAATAGATTTAAAACATAGAACTTTGTTCATAAGGTTCTTTAAATACACCTAAGCTTAGAAAATTTCCAAGACTTAGACTATGGACACTTATGATTAGATGAACTCATCTCAAGTCCATCATCATCATCACAAGGCCTAAATGGCATCTTTGAAATGCCTCCATTTTCTAAAACTTTATGTGAGATACTTGGGCAAGTCTTTAAGCTCTAGAATATTTAAGTGATGGCATAAATTTAAACATGCTATGCACTTATTTTACTCTTCATTATAAAATAAAGTGAGAGTATAAAATAAATATGAAATGCAACCTCATTATTATCTTTAAAGATTAAGTGATGACTTGAAATATAAACATGAAATGCAAGCTTGGAAATTTAAACATGATAATGCAAGTTCATTTAGTTATTCTTGAGAGCTTAGTGATGACATCAAAATAAACATGCTATGCAAGGCATAAACATAAACATGAATGCAACTCATTTTATCTTAACTAGAGCTCTTACAAGACTTTAGAGAAACATTATAACCTTAACCCAATATGTATCTTAACAACATAAAGTGAGCTTTAGAGTTCTTAGCACCAAGTCTTCAAAGAAGCCTTTGGTTTTGAACTTCATCATCAAGCTCAAGAAAATGGACACAAAGCTCAACACTTTGTCTAAACAAACATACAAAGAACTAAGTCATATTCTTTATTTTATTGCTCATGGGCTTCAATCTAGAGTAAAACTCTTAGAACGGCCGACCAACTTTAAGGTTGGCAAGGGTAAGCTTAGAGCTCTTTGAAACCATAGGATTAATTTTCTTAACAAAACTTTTGTGATCTACTTAACATTTTTAACAAACTTTGTTCAAACAAAGGAAGAAGAAACCAAAATCTTAAAAGGGAAAAGGAAGAGAAAATCAAAAACATAAACAAGAAAAAGGAAAGAAACCAAAAGCATATATGGTCCAAGACCAAGTTTTTCAAGCTTTAGAGGTTTCTCACATGGCAACAACAAGCCATTATCTTGAAACCTCATCATCAAGCCAAAGTTTCTCTCATGAAAAGGCCTCATGGCCGAAAAGGAAAAGGAAGAGAAAAGAGTTTTGAACCAAGAGAAAACTAGAACTTTCTTAAAGAAAACAAGTAAAAACTTTGAAACAAAACCCCTACCTAAGGAAGTCTTGAAAGAAATGAAGGAAAGCTTGAGTTCTTGAAGGTTTGAGAAGACAAAATCTTCTCTTGGAGGAGGAGGAGGATTCGGCCAAAGAGGAAGCTCAAGGAAGATGATTTTTCCTTGAGTTTGTAAGCTTGGAAATGGAAAGTTTGAGTGTTTAAGAGATGGTTTGAGGTAAGGGAGTGGTGGTTTAAGGTTGTTTGTGGTGGTTTGTGGTGGTGGAAGGATTCTTTGAGGGAGGAAGAAGATGAGCAAGATGAAGAGAACTTTGAGAGAAAATGCAAGAAAGTGCAAAAAAACTAAACTTGGCAAATGATCTAAAGTGTAACCAAGTTCTTCCAAGCTTGGTATTTATAGAAATTTTGCAACATGGAGGCTGCCAAGGGGAAGAAGGCGACGGCCAAAGAGGAGAAAAGGAGGAAAAATATCTCTTTGCATGGGCTTAGGCATGGAAAGCATGGTTGAAAGTATGGTCAAGGTATGGCCTAAGGCATGGTTCTTTGAGTGAAACAAAATCAACATGTGATGGAAATTGGGGAGGAATGTTCGGCCACTCTTGTGCAGCCAAGGAAGAAATAAATTGTTCATGTAATTGTGGTTTAGTGATGTGTTTAGGTGTTTCTTTGATTAAGGTTTTGATTAGGAGTTGTAAGAAAGTGTTTAGGTGAGGTAATGGCTAATTAAGGTTGTCAAGACTTGATTAGGAGAGTGATCTTGCTAGATTAACAATTTAAAATCATTCTTTTAGTCAAATGAGGTATGAGCACAATTCTTTAATTTAAGGAATTGGAGAGAAAATACTATTTAAGATTCCATGACTAGGAATCTTGAATTAAAGAATGTAATTAGAGTTTAACTAAGCAATCTTAGGTCCTAATTAACCTTAATAAATTATTTTGACTCTAGATTAATTATCGAAATAAATTAATCTTCGATTAGAGCCTAATATTGCTTAGGTTTGCTTAATTACGTCATTAGGCTCATTGTACACTATTCTAGGGGCAAAATGGTAATTTTGCACTAAACTGCGGGACCTCCCGGGCTCAAACTAAACATCAAATACCACTCATAAACATCATTCCAAACTTTCTGGAAAAGTTCCGGGCTCAAACGGCACCTTTACCCGTAAAATGCTACAAGGGTATTTTGGTCATTTTGAGCCGAAAGTTCAGAACGAGATTTTCACCTCGGATATCAAATGTAACAGATATAATCCCCTTTAAACATTGAGTTGACCCATTAAAGGACTGCGGTTTCACCTCCCTGATTTCGGGTAAAATGACCTTAGGGGCATTTTGGTTATTTGTACTCAAAGAAAAAAAAAAATGGGCGTTACATTCCTCAGTCTCTAAAAGCTTATAGGGTATATAATAAAAGAATGTTGTGCATTGATGAGACAATCCATATCAAGTTCAGGAGCTAGAAGGACTTTCCTGATGATCTTGAAGAGCTAAATGAGAATCTTGAAGAAACTGTCAAGGATTCTTCAGAAAGCAAGTAAATGAAAGCCAAACCTTCAAAAAGTAAGCTCCAGAACATTGTAAGTGTTAAAAAGGGAAGTGGTGAGACTCCATGGGCTACCTAGGAGCATTGTAAGTGATAGGGACACTAAGTTCCTAAGTCACTTTGGAGAACTTTGTGGGTAAGCTTGGTACTAAATTACTTTTCTCTACTACTTGTCACCCACAAACTGATGGGCAAACTGAGGTAGTGAATAGGACTTTAGGCACCTTGCTTAGGACTGTTTTAAAGAAAAATCTTAAGTCTTGGGAAGAATGTTTGTCTCATGTAGAATTTGCTTATAATAGGGCTGTCCATAGCACAACTAATTGTTCACCATTTGAAATTGTGTATGGATTTAACCCTATGACACCACTTGATCTATTACCTATGCCTAACATTACTGTCTTTTAAGCATAAGGATGCAGGGCTAAGGCTGACTATGTGAGAAAGCTGCATGAGCGTGTGAAAGCTCAAATTGAGAAGAAAATTGAGAGCTATGCCAAACAAGCAAACAAGGAAGAAAGAAAGTTGTATTTGAACCTGGAGATTGGGTTTGGGTGCACATGAGGAAAGAGAGGTTCCCTGAACAAAGAAAGTCCAAACTCCAACCTAGAGGGGATGGTCCTTTCCAAGTGTTAGAAAGGATCAATGACAATGCTTACAAAATTGATTTGCCTGGTGAGTATAATATCAGTGCCACTTTTAATGTTGCTGATTTGTCTCTTTTGATGCAGGTGATGAGGCCTTGGATTTGAGGTCAAATCTCTTTCAGAGGGAGGGGATGATGAGGACACGGCTAGTGGCAAGGACAATAAGGCACTTCAAGGACTTGGGGGACCTATGACAAGATCAAGGGCTAGGAAAGCAAAGGAGGCATTAAAAAAGTTGTAGCAACAATTCTGAGGCTGCCCCTAAGTTGGAAGACTTGAAGCCCAAAATGGTGCATTGCATTGCCCCACTTGAAGACCCCTGATGCTATATGGGCTGACACCATCTTTTTAAGCCTTTTTATGTTACTAAATAAAGTTTGTAATAAGTATATTTGGGCTGTCCTATGGGCATACGAATTTAGCTTGGATTTTGGGTTGTTTTCTTTAATTTTATTAAGTTTTTTTTAAGTGGGCTGAAAGTCCCATATGAGGGAGCATGAATTTTATCCATGTTGGGCTGAATTAGTAAGCTGTTGGGTTAGGTCTAAGCAAATTTGTAAGTTGTTGCTCATTATAAAAGGCAAACCCTAACTTTTGGAGAGGCAATTCAGATCATATTTGCTTGTGAGACTTGCTCTCTCTTGGTTCTTCATAGAATTCTCTGAACTTATCAAGGGTGCTCATCCTTGTGGCGTTCCTAGGCTTATCAATCTCTTGATTGTGGCGCCTTGTTTACTCTCGTCCATATCTCAAGATATACGAATCAGATTTCAATGATTCTTGAGCCTAAATTGAGTTTCAGAATGTCAGTTTTCTTCTCATTTTTTGAATCGTCGAATTCCGAGACCTGTAGCTTGAGATACGAAGCCGTGTTAATTTCGGATTGTATCTGTGTTTTCCAATCTTGGTAGATCCTTCTTGTGATTCATGGAGTTTGGATCATATCATGTGGTAATCAGAGCTCAGTTCTAAGGTTGGATAATTTGGTACTGATTTTATTTTACTTTCTCTTGTCCTGCTTTGTTTCTTTTCTGTCTATTGTCTATGTTCAATTGTTTGTCCTGTCTTCTTTGTTAATTGGGTGCTGGATTTATTTAAAGTCAATTACATTTCTGCAGTCCTTTATTTTCCTATAATTTGTGCAGCACCTATTTGTCAATTGTTCTCAATTAGTGCAAATTCCAGCATTTTTTTCTTCTGAAATTCTACATCAGCTTGCTGTTATTAACTGTTGAGTTAGAAGCAAAAGTACCAAAAAAAAAAAAGATTGAAAATAGAAAACAAAAGAGTCAAAAAAAACAAAGAGAAAGAAGTTTAACAAAGAAAACAGCAGCTATTTTTTTTTCTTTCTATAAATTCAGTGCACAGTGCTTGATTGATAAAGTTCCTACGTGTCTTGAGTTTGTTGTGTCTTCGATCTGTCATCACTTAGCTCTCTTGTTTGTCATCACATTGTTGAGTCTTCAGTAAGTAGTCTTGTGTGTTTGTGGAGAATCTATTAAGAATTTCAAGAGAGCTATTGAGTGGTAAAAGGCAAGAGAGTACTTTACACAAAAGCCTATTAGAGAGCAACAAACACGAGTGATACATCTCTAAGAGTGTAAACACGTGAGAAGTGTGGTGAGGTCCTATTGCTTTCACTTTCGTTTTCTTTACTTGAATTATGGTAGGAACAGGTGATGGTGACCTTCCTCCTCAGGGAAACAATAGATTGTTAGTGGAGGCTATTACAACTCAAATGCAGAGGATGATGAGGGAGAATAGAGGAGTTATATGAGAGAATTGAGCGGTTAGAAAATCAAGAACATCGTGATGATGATGGAGGTAGAAGGAGGATTGATGGAAGGAGGAGAAGAGACAATGAAGGTGATGCTAGAGGACCGAATTGAGGGAGTGAAGCTTAACATCCCACCTTTCAAAGGGAAGAGTGATCCAGAGGCTTATCTTGAGTGGGAGATGAAGATTGAGCAGTTGTTCTCATGCCACAATTACAATGAAGAAAAGAAAGTAAAGGTGGCAGCCATGGAGTTCACAGATTATGCTCTTATTTGGTGGAACCAATTGCAAAAGGAGCGACTTAGATATGAAGAACCTTTGGTGGATACCTGGACTGAAATGAAGAGGTTGATGAGAAGGAGATTTGTCCCTTCCTATTATCATAGGGACCTTCATAACAAGCTTCAAAGACTTACACAAGGTAGTAGGAGTGTTGATGAATATTACAAGGAGATGGAGGTGTCTTTGATTAGAGCCAATGTGAAGGAAGATAGGGAGGCTACTATGGCACGCTTTTTGAATGGGCTGAATAATGACATTAGAGATGTGGTTGAGCTACAAAATTATGTGGAGTTGGAAGACTTGGTACATCAAGCTACCAAAGTGGAGCAGCAACTTAAGAGAAAAGGTACCATGAGAAGGAGTTCTTCTAATTTCAATTCTTCAAATTGGAATGAAAGAAATAAGAAGGAGGGAGGTACTTCTTCAAACAATACCATGGCTGCACCTCAAAGGACTCAATTCAAGTCCAATGAGACCCTTAAAAAGACAAGGAGTAGCGAGATAAAATGTTTCAAGTGTTTGGGGAGAGGTCACATAGCTTCGGCATGTCCAACCAAGAAGACTATGTTACTTAAGGAGAATGGAGAAATTTCTAGTGAGTCTTCTGCTAGTGAAGCCGAGGAAGAGGAAGAGGAAGATGAGGAGTTCATTGTGGAGGCCAAAGAAGGAGATTTATTGATGATTAGGAGGTTGCTTGGAAGTCAGATGCAAGCACTTGATGATTCCCAAAGAGAGAACATTTTTCACTCTAGGTGTTCAGTCAATGGGAAACTATGTTCTTTGATTGTGGATGGAGGGAGTTGCACCAATGTGGCCAGCTCGATTAGTGTCCAAATTAAATTTGGAGACCAAGCCACATCCTAGGCCATACAAACTCCAATGGCTTAGTGAAGATGGAGAGATGACTGTGAGTAAGCAAGTGGTGTTGCATATTTCCATGGGACAATACAATGACAAAGTGATATGTGATGTGGTTCCAATGGAGGCAAGCCATATTCTCTTAGGGAGGCCATGGCAATACACCAAAGCTGTTCATGATGGGTTCACAAACAAGGTTTCTTTCATGCATAATGGGAGGAAAATTGTACTCAAACCTTTATCTCCTAGAGAGGTGTGTGAGGATCAAATAAAATTGAGAGAAAAGAGAGTGCAAGAGAGAAAAGAGATGAGTGACGCACAAAAGAGTGAAACACTTGATAAAAAAAGAGTGGAAAGAAAAAGAGTGAAACACTTGCGGGATTGAGTGAAACACTTGAGAGCAAACAGAGTTGTTTAGTAAAAGAGAGTGAGGTGAAAAAGTTGCTGCTTGCCAACAAGCCACTTTATTTACTTTATTGCAAGAAAAATGTTTTAACTGCGATAACTCTGATAAAAGTGTTGCCCCTGCTAGTGTTGAGTCTCTTTTGCAGGAATACAAGGACGTGTTTACAAAGGAGATTCCAAGTGGATTGCCACCTTTGAGAGGGATTGAGCATCATATTGATCTCATCCCTGGTGCATCTTTACCCAATCGACCAGCTTATAGGAGCAATCCTCAAGAGACCAAAGAAATACAAAAGCAAGTTGAGGAGTTGATGACAAAGGGTTGGGTGCAAGAAAGCTTGAGTCCATGTGCTGTTCCAGTAATTTTGGTGCCTAAAAGGATGGGACTTGGAGGATGTGCAGTGATTGTAGAGCAATCAACAACATCACAGTCAAGTATCGACACCCTATTCCCAGGTTAGATGACCTTCTTGATGAACTGTATGGTGCCTGTTATTTTTCTAAAATTGATTTAAAAGTGGGTATCATCAGATTAGGATAAGGGAAGGGGATGAATGGAAAACTGCCTTTAAAACTAAGTATGGTTTGTATGAGTGGCTGGTTATGCCTTTCGGGCTAACTAATGCCCCAAGCACTTTTATGAGATTAATGAACCATGTCTTAAGAGATTTTATTGGCAAGTTTGTTGTTGTTTACTTTGATGACATTCTGATTTATAGCACTAGTTTTGATTTGCATATTGAGCATTTGAGGGCTGTCATGCATGTGCTTAGAACAGAAAAATTGTATGCTAATCTTGAGAAATGCACTTTTTGCACCGATCATGTAGTATTCTTAGGCTTTGTTGTGAGTGCAAAAGGAGTGCAAGTTGATGAGGAAAAGGTTAAGGCCATTCAAGAGTGGCCTACACCTAAGAATGTGAGTGAAGTGAGAAGTTTCCATGGTTTAGCTAGTTTCTATAGGAGGTTTGTTAAGGACTTTAGCACCTTGGCTGCACCTCTTAATGAGATAGTTAAAAAGCATGTGGGTTTCAAATGGGAGAGAAACAAGAGCAAGCCTTTGCTGCCCTTAAGCATAGGCTAACTAATGCACCCATTCTTGCTTTGCCCAATTTTGGTAAATCTTTTGAACTTGAATGTGATGCATCAAACGTGGGCATTGGGGCTGTTTTGATGCAAGAAGGCCATCCGATTGCTTATTTTAGTGAGAAGTTAAATGGGGCTGCCCTAAACTATACCACTTATGATAAGGAATTGTATGCCTTAGTGCGTGCTTTGAAAACTTGGCAGCATTATTTGTTCCCCAAAGAATTTGTAATTCATAGTGATCATGAGTCCCTAAAATACTTGAAAGGACAAGGCAAGCTAAATAAAAGGCATGCCAAATGGGTTGAGTTTTTGGAACAATTTCCATATGTCATTAAGTATAAAAAGGGGAAGGGGAACATAGTGGCTGATGCTTTATCTAGGAGGCATGCATTACTTTCTACTCTTGAAACAAAAATTTTTGGGCTTGAGACTTTGAGAGAAATGTATTTGCATGATGCTGAATTTTCAGAGATATATGCTGCTTGTGAAAATGTGTCTCAAAATGGTTACTATAGGTACAATGGATTTTTGTTTAAAGAAAAAAGATTGTGTGTGCCTAAGTGTTCCATAAGAAATTTGCTTGTGAAAGAGGCACATGAGGGGGGATTAATGGGACATTTTGGGGTGCATAAAACTTTGGACATATTGCATGAACATTTTTATTGGCCCCATATGAAACATGATGTGCATAAATATTGTGAGCATTGCATTGTTTGTAAAAAGGCAAAATCAAAAGTGATGCCACATGGTTTATATACTCCTCTACCTGTTCCTGATTTTCCGTGGATTGATATATCTATGGACTTTGTTTTGGGGCTGCCTAGAACAAAGAATGGCAAGGATTCTGTTTTTGTGGTTGTGGACAGGTTTTCAAAAATGGCACATTTTATACCTTGCAAAAAGGTTGATGATGCTTGCCATGAAGCTGACTTATTTTTCAGGGAAGTGTTGAGACTCCATGGGCTACCTAGGAGCATTGTAAGTGATAGGGACACTAAGTTCCTAAGTCACTTTTGGAGAACTTTGTGGGGTAAGCTTGGTACTAAATTACTTTCTCTACTACTTGTCACCCACAAACTGATGGGCAAACTGAGGTAGTGAATAGGACTTTAGGCACCTTGCTTAGGACTGTTTTAAAGAAAAATCTTAAGTCTTGGGAAGAATGTTTGTCTCATGTAGAATTTGCTTATAATAGGGCTGTCCATAGCACAACTAATTGTTCACCATTTGAAATTGTGTATGGATTTAACCCTATGACACCACTTGATCTATTACCTATGCCTAACATTACCGTTTTTAAGCATAAGGATGCACAGGCTAAGGCTGACTATGTGAGAAAGCTGCATGAGCGTGTGAAAGCTCAAATTGAGAAGAAAATTGAGAGCTATGCCAAACAAGCAAACAAGGGAAGAAAGAAAGTTGTATTTGAACCTGGAGATTGGGTTTGGGTGCACATGAGGAAAGAGAGGTTCCCTGAACAAAGAAAGTCCAAACTCCAACCTAGAGGGGATGGTCCTTTCCAAGTGTTAGAAAGGATCAATGACAATGCTTACAAAATTGATTTGCCTGGTGAGTATAATATCAGTGCCACTTTTAATGTTGCTGATTTGTCTCTTTTGATGCAGGTGATGAGGCCTTGGATTTGAGGTCAAATCCTCTTCAAGAGGGAGGGGATGATGAGGACACGGCTAGTGGCAAGGACAATAAGGCACTTCAAGGACTTGGGGGACCTATGACAAGATCAAGGGCTAGGAAAGCAAAGGAGGCATTAAAACAAGTTGTAGCAACAATTCTGGAGGCTGCCCCTAAGTTGGAAGACTTGAAGCCCAAAATGGTGCATTGCATTGCCCCACTTGAAGACCCCTGATGCTATATGGGCTGACACCATCTTTTTAAGCCTTTTTATGTTACTAAATAAAGTTTGTAATAAGTATATTTGGGTACCTCCATGCATGGATCAAACCAAACTTATGAGTACCTCCATGCATCAATCTCAAATCATCGATGCTGATAGAATGGAAAAAAGGTACCAGAAAGTATTTACAGAGGAATGATTGGTTCACTTTTGTATCTTACAGCAAGTAAACTAGACATTCAATTAAGTGTGGGGATTTGTGCTAGATTTCAATCTAACCCAAAGCAATCACACTTAAATGTCATTAAGCATATCTTTAGATATTTATCTAGTGCTATTGATCTTGGTTTATGGTACAAGAAAGGTACATCTTGTGAAATTGTAGGTTACTGTGATGCTGACTTTGCCAAATATAGTAGAGATAAAAAGCATCAGTGGATGCTGCTGTTTCTTTGGAAATAGCCTTATCACTTGGTCGAGCAAGAAGCAAAATACAATTGTATTCTCCATGGCTGAAGCTGAATATATTGCTGTTGCAAATTGTTACACCCAAATGCTATGGATAAGGAACCGGCTAGAAGATTATCATCTGAGGTATTACAAAATTCCTATCTTTTGTGATAATACTAGTGCTATTAATCTTGCTAAAAATCCTATCTAGCACTCTAGATCCAAGCATCTCGATGCTAAACATCATTTTATTCATGATCATGTTCAGAAAGGAGATGTTGAGTCAATGTTTGTGAATACTGAGACCAAGTTTCTGACATATTCACAAAACTATTAGTGGAAGATTGCTTTTGTGTTTTGAAAAAGCTTTTGAACTTAAAGGTTTTTAAATCTGCATAAGCATTCATGTACAAACATCTTTGGGTACCCCTTCTTTATTGCTCTAAACTGAAGCCCATATGAAGACATCAATTTGGAAGATCAAAGATTAAATTAAAGATCAGAAAATCAATTTGCAAGCTCAGGAAGAAGGTCAAAAGATCAGAAAATGGGGTACATATGGTCTCAAAAGGTTTAGCATCAAAATATGAATGAATCATGAGGAAGCAGTGATACTCCAACGAGTTAGAAAGTGGAAGTTGATCTCAGAAAGTAAACATGTTCAGAAAGTTATTTCAAGCGTCAA
>JAMLFY010000003.1:29383853-29495009 GCA_030441495.1 Dalbergia oliveri | reverse complement strand
ATCTCATTCATATTTCGAAACCTCATGCATCTTAAATTAAGGCATAATACTTCATCACATCAACATGCCAATCGTACACATAAAATTTCATGCTCAAGGCATTAATCATAATCACATTATCATAAATATGCTCGAGGTTCATCATCATAAATATGCTCATCGGCCTCCTATCTCATAGTATCTTATGCTTAGACCCTTACGGGTCTTAAACTTGTATTCTAATCATTCTAATACCCGTATTACATCTTTATTACCCTCAAGAGGTTAATACTTAAACTTTTCTCTAAGATTTGAACTCACTAAAATTCCAAACAGCATTGTACATGTAAGGGCAGAAAATATCATATGCTTATCGGGCTTAGAATCTCCATTCGTGACCCTTTTTAAGATCCGTCTTCGCCTAAGGCTCCATAATCAATTCCTAAACCAATTATGAGGGATTCCTAGGCATGTTCTCTAAGTTGTAAACCATTTTTCCTCAATCTAACTTTGCTGGAACAGAATTATGTTTTGCCATGTCTAAGTGTACTAGAATTTCCTATCTAAGTCTTATCATTACCTTAAGCTTAGAAATTAATACCTAATCATTTATGAAGGGATTTTATACATGTCTTACTGATTATGAACCATTTATCCTTGAATTAATCATGCTGAAACAGATTTGCATTTTCATGCATTAAGTGTTCTAGAATTCTCATTTCTAATCCTTTCAAGTTACTTATTCTTTTCTAACTTCTCTAAATCGATCCTTGCTTCACTCAAACATAATTTTACACATTTTAACACCTTAGAACAGCATTTATACAGTAGCCAATCATGAAGGGCAGAACCAAAATCATAAGCCCATAAAATCACATAATCTCATGAGTTGAAATGCATATAAGTTGCTAGTTTTCTCTTGGAATAATTCTAGGGATTCAAAACTCTTTTAGAACTCAAATCCTTACATTAAAATCATGCAATTACACATGAGGTCAGTAGCTAAATTAACTTGTTCATAAAATAGATTTAAAGTATATAATTTCATTCATAATGTTGCTTAGGTGCTCCTAAGCTTAGAAAAATTACAAAACATGAACTATGGACACTTGTGATTAGAGGAACTCATGCTAAGTCCATCATCATCACCACAAGGCCGAATGGCTTCTTTGAGAATGCCAACATTTTCTTAAAACCTTACATAGGATACTTGGGCAAGTCTTTGAGCTCTAGATTATTAAAGTGATGACATAAACTTAAACATGCTATGCACCTCATTTTTATTCTTCATTAGAAAGTAAAGTGAAGACATAAAGTAAACATGAGATGCACCTTTTTATTATCTTTAGAGTTTAAGTGATAGCATTGAATTTAAACATGCTAGACAAGAAAGTAAACATGAGATGCAAGGTTCAATTCTTTATTTTAGTGCTTTAGGCCTCTTGAGGTGTTTACCCCAAATCAACAATCAACTTTAAGGTTGAAATAGGTAGGCTTTGAGATTTATTAAGTGAGGATGCACATTCTTGTTTTAATCTTTAAGTTGTTTAGTGATGACTTGAAAATAAACATGCTATGCAAAGCATTAATGTAAACATGAATGCATCTTATTTTAGATCTTAGCTAGAGCTCTTTGCAAGACTTTAAAGGAACAAAATCTCAACCCATTATGTATCATAAGGCAAGCTTTAGAGTTCTTAGCACCTAGACTTCAAGAAGTCTTAAGGTTTGAACTTCATCATCAAGCTTAAGAAAATAGACACAAAGTTCAACACTTTGTCTAAACAAAACTACAAGAACTAAGTCATATTCTTTATTTTATTGCTCATGGGCTTCAATCTAGAGTAAAACTCTTAGAACGGCCGACCAACTTTAAGGTTGGCAAGGGTAAGCTTAGAGCTCTTTGAAAACATGTGATTAATTTTCTTTAACAAAACTTTTGTGATCTACTTTACATTTTTAGCAAACTTTGTTCAAACCAAGGCAAAGGAAACCAAAATCATTTAAAGAAGAAAAGGAAAGAACCTTAAATGAAACCAAGAAAAAGAGAAAGAAACACAAGCATGTATGGTCCAAGACCAAGTTATTTCAAGCTTTAGAGGTTCTTCACATGACCACAACAAGTCATTATCTTGAAACCTCATCATCAAGCTCATGTTATTTTCATAAAATGGCCTCTTGGCCGAAAATGAAAAGAAAAGAAAGAAAGGAGTTTGAACCAAGAGAAAACTAGAACTTTCTTTAAGGAAAACAAGCAAAACTTGAAAACAAAACCCCTACCTAAGGAAGTCTTTGAAATTGAAGAAAGAAAGCTTGGTTCTTAAAGAGTTAAAGAAAAATCCTCTTGGATGTGTGATGGATTCGGCCAAAGGGGAACTCAAAAGAATGATTTTTCCTTGAGTTTCTAAGCTTGAAAATGGAAAGTGTAAGTGTTTAGGAGATGGTTTAAGGTGAGGTAGTGGTTTTATGGTTGTTTGTGGTGGTGGAAGGATTCTTTAAGAGTTAGAAGAAAATGAAGAAGATGAAGAGAACTTAGAGAGAAAATTGCAAGAAAAAGCAAGAGAACTAAACTTAGCAAAGCTTCTAAAGTGTAACAAGGTTCTTCAAGGCTTGGTATTTATAGAAAATTTGCACAATGAAGGCTGATTTGGGATGATGGCCGATGGCCTTAGGAGAGAAATAGGAAATATCTCAAGGTATGGCTTTGGGTATGGGTTCAAGCATGGTGAAGCATGGGCAAGTATGGGCAAGGCATGGCTCTTTGAGTGAGATAAAATTCAACATGTGACACTTTATTTGGTGAGGATGGCCAGCCTTGCAGCCAAGGGGAGGTTAATTTGTTCATGTAATTGTGGTTTAGTGATGTGTTTAGGTGTTTCTTTGATTAAGGTTTTGGTTAGGAGTTGTAAGAAAGTGTTTAGGTGAGGTAATTGGGTAATTAAGAGTGTCAAGACTTGATTAGGAAGGTAATCTTACTAGATTAGTAATTTAAAATAATTCTTTTGGTCAAATGAGGTATGGCACAATTCCTTAATTTAAGGAATTGAAGAGAAAACACTATTCAAGATTCCATGACTAGGAATCTTGAATTAAAGAATGCAATTAGGGTTTATCCAAGCAATCTTAGGTTCTAATTAACCTTAATAAATTATTTTGACTCTAGATTAATTATCGAAATAAATTAATCTTCGATTAGAGCCTAATATTGCTTAGGTTTGCTTAATTGCGTCATTAGGCTCACTGTACTTAGGGGCAAAATGGTAATTTTGCACTAAACTTCCTGGACCTTTCTGCTTTACTAAACATCAAATATCACTCATAAACATCATTCTAAACTTCCTGGAAAATTCCAGGCTCAAAGGCACCTTTTACCTGTAGAATAAGGAGGGTAAGTTGGTCATTTTGAGCCAAAGTTTAGAAAACGAGATTTTCACCCCTTCAAACATTGAGTTGACCCATTCGGGACTGGGTCAATTTCGAATTTCGGGTAAAAATGACCTCAGGGACATTTGGTCATTTATACCAAACAAGAAATCGTTACAAAGACTACCCTCTCCCTTTAACTATGGATGATGCTCCTCCTCGTCCCTAGATGGCACATACCCAATGACTGGGCAAGTCCCACGGGTGCATGTAGACGGAAGGTGGGCGAACATGACCTCCACAACGTGGCGCATCTCCGTGCATCGTGCTAGCCTCCGTGCGTGACCATCTCCTCACTACCCTCCCAATATCCATGGGAACCGGAGGGCAGACCCTCCAGAAAGGATGAGAAGGGGATCATCGATGGATCGGCTTCGAATGCCTCCTGCGAGGAAGTACTCCGATAGCCGCGTCCGCAAGAAGACGATGGTCGGGCAGGACGGTTTTGCTAGTTGCGGGGTCGCGTCCTCTCGAATATCAAGTCATCACTATAGGGAGAGGTCGGGGTGAAGCGAAAACTGAGACCAGAAAGGCAAATGGACGTCCCATGTATGCAAAAATGCATACAGCACAACGACCTCGAAGTGGTAGGATGATTATCCGGATCGTAGTGCACTCCACACGGGCGCATCAACAAAAATCACGAACGACGGCATCGCAGCCTAGACGTAACGAAAGAGAAAAGGAGAAGGTGAGAATCTATTAAAGAATCTCAGAGGGAATCCTCTATCCTAATGTCATCGTTTACGTCCCAGGAACCTTGGGTTTATTATGAAAGGGTTAAACATGCATAGGTTCATTATGAGTTTTTAAAGATAATTATCCAAGGTCCGTGTCTTTTATAATGACTCTTAGTGCATGTATGCAGCATAGCACTTCGATGCATGGCAATACTTTAGGCAACCAAACAATAATTACTCATCATATAAGTGGCATGTAACTTTTCTTGAACATCATTCTTTCTTCTCAAACTTGTGACACTAAGCATCATAATAGTAACCGCACCCTTAAAACTAGGCTATGAGCTCATACCTTAACTAGTCGTCACTAGTCTTACTTATCCTCTTGATAAGCGAATCATAATCATAATCATATTCATAATCATCATAATAATCCGACTCCTAGAGTACGGGTAGTGGGCCTAAGGATCACCCATCATGGGACTTTTTCCTTCTTCGAAACGCATCGAACTAGTTAAGACCAACTTTGTCCGCTTTGAGGCTATGTCGAAGCCCTGGCTTTGCCTTTCCTCACTTGGAGCAGTGAGAAGTACGTCTGTGTCACATTAAACATCTTATTTTACAAAACTTTCTTAAGTCTCTCAATTTGATAGAAATTTTAGGATAACTACTCAACCGAATTTCCTCAAATTTGAGTCATGCCACATAACTCACATAATGCATGTTGTCTCATAAATTCCTCAATCCTATAAACCTTTTAATCATGAAAACATACTTTCTTTGATTCATTTGTATCACATAGTCTCATGCATTATGTCCACAATGTACCAACAACATCATCACAACACCATGAATCCTCATGTTCTCATACTCATTAACTCGTTCATACATAACACAAGCATATATGCACGATCTCATTCTCGCATCACACTTCCTATCTCATATCGTTTTATGCTTTGGCCCTCATCCCTTAAACTTATGTTCTAATCATTTTAATACCCATATTATGTACGCCATTTTTACCTAATTTTTACTGTCATTAGGAATTACCAATTACCGTAGGTAAATATTATATAAAATTTGAGACCAAACAATCCTTAATAAAGGAATATAACGTTAGAAGAGAAGTTAGGAGCAATTCGTGCAAGTATTGCAAACCCCAATTTTCTATACGTGTAAAATGACCAAAATGCCCTGAGGTTATTTTACTGAAAATGAGGATCGTGGGCCCCACCCATCCTCAAGGGGATGTTTTGATGTTAATAAGGGATTGTTTGTGTTATGTGTGTTAATAGAGGAGAAAATCCTAATTTTGAGCTTCGACGCGAAATGACCAAAACGCCCTTTTTTTATTTGCGTGCCGACTTAGCCAAACCTCACTAAAATGTGTTAAAAGGTGTTTTTAAGCCATGATTAACCATTGGTTAAGCTCGGGTGGTCTCGGCAATTTTTAAGTAAAATGACCATTTTGCCCCTCCTTTGTGCAGTTTTACAAATTTTGAGATTTTTGATTCGTCTAACGAAACCTAAGCAATATTAGGCTCAAATTAAAGCTTATTAAATTCTAATTATTAATCTAGAGTCAAAATTATTTATTTAAATTGATTAGAACCTAAAATTGCTTTAAAACACTCAAATTGCTTACTAATTCACCTAAGTCCTTAACCGTAAATTCTCTAAATTGCATGAATACCTTGCCTACACCTAAATAATACATGGAACACACAAAACCCTCTTCCATGAGGCTGTAATGCACGAAATAATTCAGCCATAATCATTAGAATTATTGCAAATAATGCACTAAAACAAAATGCCAAAAAATTCCCTAAAACATGGCATAAAACATGCCTTAAACAAAGAAATGATTTTCCTCCCTTTGTTCCCCTGAAAAATTGGAAAATTATGCCTCCTCCTCTTGTCCATTTATGAGCTTAATTCTCTATAAATAGGCATGCTTGAGGAGCCTTAGAAGTCTTGCTCATAACTTACACAAATTCTAGTTTTGGGAGCACCAAAAGCTTCATTTCCTCCTCCTCTTGGCTGATTCTTTCTTCAAGTTTTCAAGAATATTTTGCTTCATTTCACTCAAGGAAACCAAGTTCTCTTCCTTTCTTTCAAATCAAATTAGGTAGGGAGGTGTTTCTAAGTTCATTTTATGCTAAGACAAGTTATGTTTCTAGCTCAAAAATGATGTTTTCATGAGCTTTCTTTTAAGTTTTCATTTTCAGTTTCTTCTTCCTTTCTTTTTAAAGTATTTTGGCCATATGGCCTAGCTTATGATGAGACCATGGTTTGATGATGAGATTCTTGAGTGTTGGTTGCAAAGCTTTCACAAGTTAGATCTCTAAAACTTGAAGGTTTCACTAGTTTCCAAAGCTTCTAAAATTTCAGTTTTTCTTTCCTTATTTTCCTTTCATGGTTTCGGCCAAATGGCCTAAGAAGGAATGAAATGATGGCTTGATGATGAGGACCTTGAATATGGGTTGTAAATCCATCACAAGTTAGGCCTCTAAAGCTTGAACATTCCATTTAATGCAAAACTTTAAAGAATAATGTTTTTATCTTGAGGTTTGAATATGAAATATGTATTTTTACTTTGTCTTGCTAAGATACATATATTGGGTTGAAAACATAATTCTCTTAAAGTCTTGAAGGAGCTCTAGTAAAAGATCAAGTGAACTTGCATCCACGTTTAAGTTTATGCCTTGCACCCATATTTATTTTATGTCATAACTAAATTCTCAAGAATAAATAAATGAACTTGCATATCTCATGTTTAAATTTCAAGCTTGCATTTCATGTTTAAATTTCAAGTTGTCACTTAATCTCTAAAGATAATAAAGAAGTTGCATCTCATGTTTATTTTATGCTCTCACTTTATTTTATAATGGCTAAAGAATCAATGCATGACATGTTTATTTTATGTCATCACCTAAAAATCCTAGAGCTCAAAGACTTGCCTATGAATCATAAGCGAAGAAATGAGATAATTGGAGTTAAAGAATTTATTCTTTAAGAAGTCTTGAGAATTGGAGCTTAAAAAAATATGTAATTCTCTTCTCCTCACCGGTCCTATGCGGACTACCGCCGCTCCTTGCTTAAGATTCTCTTCTCCCTTCACCGGTCCTGCGGATTCCGCCGCTCTAAGTTCTTGCATCATGTTTAATTTTCAAGTTATCACCTTAAATCTTAAAGATAAAGAAATGGAATTGCATATCATGTTTATAATTCCAAGCTATCACCTTATAAAGATAAGATTAAAATAAGGTTGCATAGCATGGTAATAATTCAAAGATGTCACCTAAATCTCTAAAGCTCAAGACTTGCTCCTTTTATCTTAAGTGAAAGATTTAATTATGAACATTCTTTCAAGTTATAAATCGGCCCCATGGTTAAGTTAGGCCTAAAGTCCTATAACTTCTTTCAAGTTTAACAAAAAGAATTAGTTTTAAAAGAGTTTTAAAACTTTGTAAGAATTTTATGGGAAGCTAGTAATTTATGTGTACTTAAAATATGATTTGATGCTTATTAAGAATTTGGTGTCATTGATTGATTCCCTGGTTTGTATGTTATAGTTGTATGCAAACAATGAAAACTTATGCATGAAATAAAGACATATTCTGTTATTGGAAGAAAGTGTATTCCTTAAGAGTGCAATTTGGAAAGATTCTGGCTAAGAAAGATTTGGTATTTAAGCGTGTCCATTGTGACCCACCTCTCTTTCCTGGAATCTCCAGATGCATGATTAGTTGGTATATATTATTTCGGCATAAGACTATAAATGAGAAAATGTTATGATGATTATGAATGAAGAATTGTATTATGATATAACATGCAAAGACTTAAAGGTGACTCAAAAATATGAGGAAATGATCCTTTGGACCCATCAAACTATAGGCGGTGAAAAGGTGATTCTTGCCCCCTAGTCTGTTCTCTCAAAGGGTAAAGACGAAATTTTTACTTATCAAAAGGGATAAGTATGTGCTGTGACGACTAGCAAGGTATGAGCTCATAACCTAGATTACTCCCAAAAGGGTGGAGTATAGGGTGGCCCAGGAAAATGATGATGAAAGTAACTTTAAGTCACCTAAGAAACTAAGTAAATGCATTATGTGAATATGATGTTCTGCTATGCATAGTATTTATGAGATGATGATGAGAAATATGATGTTCTGCTATGCATAGTATTATGAAATGATGATGAGGAATATGATGTGATTTTATGCATAACTATGTTATTATATATGAAAGGAAAAGTTCATTATAAACATGACATGCTAAGTTTATGATGCATTATAAGACGCATGATTAAAACGACGAACCTCGGTAAAGTATATTTTCGAACTTAATAAATCAATCTTAGCATGCTCACTATTTCATAATAACCCGAGGTTCCTGGGGACGATGATGATGACACAATGCATCATGAGGTGAGTACCCTAGAGATTCTTTTATAAGTTTCTCACTCCCTCTATTTTTCTTTCCATCTCGTCTTCAAAAAGAAGGAAGCGTTCGTGAATCACATTGAGGCTATCACGGTAGCTGAACTTGAATCCTGCTAGTTTCACTCGAATATTTCAGATATCTATCCCTATCCCTGGAGTGTTATTACTAGGTGCCATTAATGGATGTCCTTCCATCCATATATTATTTATGTTTTATTAGATTGCTTACACTTAATCTTATTCTGTTGGTAGGCAAAATATCTATATGATATGTAATATGGATGCTATATGATGGAGCCAATATATTATGATGTGATGTTTGTAAATTCCTATGTGTCTTTTAAATTTTGCTAAATCATTCACGTTAAGCGCGGCTCACGTTTTCAATTATGTTTTTTAAAAAAAATGGCTCGTAATTTCACTAAGTATTTTCAAAGCATGATTAAGAAACTGAAGCAAAGAGTAAAGTCTAGTAATTAATCAGATAGCCTAGGTGTATTGGGTTAATTATTAGGGTGTTACATATTACATCCTTATTACACCCAAGAGATCATTACTTATAATTCTCACTAAGATTTAGGCTTACTAAAAATTCCAACAGCATTATACCTTTAAGGGCAGAAATGTCATACGCTTACGGGCTCTAGAATCTCCGTTCGTGACCTTTTTTAATCCGTTCCCTAAGGCTCCATAATCAATTCATAAACCAATTATGAGGGATTCCCAGGCATATTTACTAAGTTATAAGTCATTTTTCATCAATCTAACTATGCTGGAACAGAATTGCATATTACCATGTCTAAGTGTGCTAGAATTCCCATTTAAGTCCTTATCATCACCTTAAGCTTAGTAATTAATACCTAATCATTTATGAAAGGTTTTTTTTTATACATGTTTTACTGATTATGAACCATTTATTCTTGAATTAATCATGCTGGAACAGTTTGCATTTTTCCGTAGTTAGGTGTTCTAGAATTCTAAATTTGAACCCTTTTTAGTTACTTAATCTTTTCTAACTTCTCTAAAATGTTCCTTACTTCACTCAAACATAATTTTACACATTTTAACACCATAAAATAGATTTAGTACAGTGGCCAAACATCAAGGGCAGAACCGAAATCATAAGCTTCATAGATCACATAAATCATGAATTAAAATGCATACAAGTTGCTAGTTTCTCTTGGAATAATTTTAGGAACTCAAAACTCTTTTGGAACTCAAATCCTTACATTAAAATCATGTAATTACACATGAGGTCAGTAGCTAAATTAACTTGCTCATAAAATAGATTTAAAATGTATAATTTCATTCATAATGTTGCTTAGGTGCTCCTAAGCTTAGAAAAATTACAAAACATAAACTATGGACACTTGTGATTAGAGGAACTCACACCAAGTTCATCATCATTACCACAAGGCCGAATGGCTTCTTTGAAATGCCAACATTTTCTTAGAACCTTACATAGGATACTTGGGCAAGTCTTTGAGCTCTAGATCATTAAAGTGATGACATAAACTTAAACATACTATGCCTCATTTTGTTCTTCATTAGAAAATAAAGTGAAAGATAAAATAAACATGAGATGCACTCATTTATTATCTTTAGAGTTTAAGTGATGGCATAGAATATAAACATGCTAGACAAGAAAGTAAACATGAGATGCAAGATTCAATTCTTTATTTTAGTGCTCTAGGCCCCTTGAGGTATTTACCCCAAACCAAAAATTAACTTTAAGGTTGAAATAGGTAGGCTTTGAGATTTATTAAGTGAGGATGCATATCTTGTTTTAATCTTTAAGTTGTTTAGTGATGACTTGAAAATAAACATGCTATGCAAAGCATTAAAGTAAACATGAATGCATCTTATTTTATCTTAACTAGAGCTCTTTGCAAGACTTTAAAGGAACATAAACCCTTAACCCATTATGTATCATAAGGCAAGCTTTAGAGTTCTTAGCACCTAGACTTCAAAGAAGTCTTAAGGTTTGAACTTCATCATCAAGCTCAAGAAAATAGACACAAAGCTCAACACTTTGTCTAAACAAAATACAAGAACTAAGTCATATTCTTTATTTTATTGCTCATGGGCTTCAATCTAGAGTAAAACTCTTAGAACGGCGACCAACTTTAAGGTTGGCAAGGGTAAGCTTAGAGCTCTTTGAAATCATGTGATTAATTTTCTTAACAAAACTTTTGTGATCTACTTAACATTTTTAGCAAACTTTGTTCAAACAAAGGAAAATGAAACTGAAATCATGAGGAGGAAAAGAAGAGAAACGAAAACTTTATCTAAGAAAAAGAAAGAGATCAAGGCATGTATGGTCCAAGACCAAGTTGTTTCAAGCTTTAGAGGTTTCTCACATGACAACAACAAGTCATTATCTTGAAACCTCATCATCAAGCTCAAGTTCCCTCATAAAAAGGCCTCTTGGCCGAAAATGAAAAAGAAAGAAGGAAAAGAGTTTGAACCAAGAGAAAACTAGAACTTTTCTTGAAGAAAACAAGCAAAACTTTAAAACAAAACCCCTACCTAAGGAAGTCTTTGAAGAAATGAAAGAAAGCTTGAGTTCTTGAAAGTTGAGAAGACAAAATCTCCTCTTGGATGTGAAGATGGATTCGGCCAAGGAGGATGCTCAAGGAAGATGATTTTTCCTTGAGTTTCTAAGCTTGGAAATGGAAAGTTTAAGTGTTTGAGAGATGGTTTAAGGTGAGGTAGTGGTGGTTTATGGTTGTTTGTGGTGGTGGAAGGTTCTTTAAGAGGAAGAAGAAGATGAACAAGATGAAGAGAAATTTGAGAGAAAAAGCAAGAAAGTGCAAGACAACTAAACTTAGCAAATGATCTAAAGTGTATCAAGGTTCTTCAAGGCTTGGTATTTATAGAAATTTTGCACAATGGTGGCTGCCAAGGGGAAGGATGGCCGACGGCCAAAGGGAGGGAAAGTGAGGAAAATATCTCTTACAAGGTATGGCTTTGAGTATGGGTTCAAGCATGGTGAAGTATGGGCAAAAGTATGGGCAAGGCATGGCTCTTTGAGTAAGATAAAATTCAACATGTGACACTCCTTGGAGGCCATGCATTCGGCCAAAATTTTGCAGCCAAGGGAGGATTAGTTTGTTCATGTAATTGTGGTTTAGTGATGTGTTTAGGTGTTTCTTTGATTAAGGTTTTGGTTAGGAGTTGTAAGAAAGTGTTTAGGTGAGATAATTGGCTAATTAAGGTTGTCAAGACTTGATTAGGAGGGTAATCTTGCTAGATTAACAATTTAAAATCATTCTTTGGTCAAATGAGGTATGGCACAATTCCTTAATTTAAGGAATTGGAGAGAGAAAACACTATTCAAGATTCCATGACTAGGAATCTTGAATTAAAGAATGTAATTAGAGTTTAACTAAGCAATCTTAGGTTCTAATTAACCTTAATAAATTATTTTGACTCTAGATTAATTATCGAAATAAATTAATCTTCGATTAGAGCCTAATATTGCTTAGGTTTGCTTAATTGCGTCATTAGGCTCACTGTACACTATTCTAAGGGCAAAATGGTAATTTTGCACTAAACTGCCCTACCTTCTGGGCTGACTAAACATCAAACCTTACTTAAAACATCATTCTAAACTTCCTGGAAAAATTTGGGCTCAAACGGCACTTTTACCCATGTAGAACACAAGGGGTATTTTGGTCATTTTGAGCCAAAAGTTCAGAAAACGAGATTTTCACCTCTAATATCAAATGTAACAAATATAATCCCCTTCAAACATTGAGTTGACCCATTAGAGGACTGTCAGTCAACTGTCCTTGAATTCCGGGTAAATTGACCTCAGGGTTTCGGTCATTTACACTTAGCAGAAAAAGCGCGTTACACACATTCATATGTTTCGTTGATGTTTCATTGATGCTTTGATGTTTCATTGATGCTTTGATTAAGTGATATGTGTTATAAATGTGTACTGTCATCTAAGTATGGTCATGCATACATAAAATATCTGCTCATTCATACCATGAAGACTCATGAAAGGAACCCATTTCGATAATAAGATTTGAGAAATTAAAACTAAACCTATGCATGTACACTCTTTTATAATGAAACCCGAAGTGGCTGGGCGCGACGATGACACTTATGTTAAAGCTAGAAGCCCACGAGAATCTTGTATGAGTATTCTCACCCTTTTGTTTTTCCCTTCTGTCGTCACCAGACGGATTGATGCGGATGTTTGTGATTTTCCTTGAAGCGCGAGCATAGGAGTTACACACATCGACAGAGGGCAATGGAAGCTTGAAGATTAGTCTAGCCTGTTCATAATTATGTTTTGCAATTAGTTAACCTTGCTTGATGTATCTAGTATCTTGAGGTGTCCTTATATTTATAAGGGCATCGTTGTTTTGTTATGATTATAATATAATACTACAAGTTATGTTGTGTTCATTCTATGGTTTATTTATGACTGTTATGGTGATGTATACTTGGTTGCTATGTTTCTTGTTTAGTAGTCGGTCCTATGCGTATGCAGCTCGCATTTTAAGTCTTAAGTTCAAAAAGAAAAATTTAGTTGTATTTTAAGTACTCGTATTTTTAAAGAAAGTCAAGTCAAGTTTAAAACGAAGACGTAACCGCCAATAACTAGTCAAATGCGACTCGAGCGTATTAGGTGAAAGTTAGGGTGTTACAATATGCACTTATTTTATTCTTCATTAAAAAGTAAAGTGAGAGCATAAAATAAATATGAGATGCAACCTCATTATTATTATCTTTAAAAATTAAGTGATAATGTAACGCCCTAATTTATATTTCCGTTTAGAATTTACCAAATTACCCTAGGTAATTTTTACATATAATTCGAGATCTTAACAATACTCAATAAAAGAATAAGACATTAGAAGAGAGGTTAGGAGCTTTACTAGAATCCAAACCCGATTTCTGTACGTGTAAAATGACCAAATGCCCTAAGGTCATTTTGCCCTAAAAATGAGGATCGTGGGCCGACGTCCTCAAGGGGATGTTTTGACAATAATAAGGGATTGTTTGTGTTATGTGTGTTAATGGAGGAGAAGAATCTTAATTTTGAGCTCGACGCGAATAACCAAAACGCCCCTTCCGTTTTAACCGAATTGCATGTTGACTTGAGCCCGAACCTCACTAAAATGTTTTAAAAGATGTTTTTAAGCTATGATTGATCAATGGTTAACCTCAGGTGGCCTGGGAGTTTTTTTAGTAAAATTACCGTTTTGCCCTCTTTGTGCATTTTGCGAATTTTGAGATTTTCGATTTGTCTAGCGAAACCTAAGCAATATTAGGCTCTAATTAAAGGTTATTAAATTCTAATTACTAATCCAGAGTCAAAATTATTTATTTAGAATGATTAGAACCCAAAATTGCTTGAAAACACCCAAATTGCTTACTAATTCACCTAAGCCCTTAATTGCAAATTATATAAATTGCAAAGATACCTACCTACACCTACATAATGTAACACCCTAATAATTAACCCAATACGCCTAGGTCTTGATTAATTACTAGACTTTACTCTTTGCTTCAGTTCCTTAATCATGCTGAAAATACTTAGTGAAATTACGAGCCATTTTTAAAAAAAAAACATAATTGAAAACGTGAGCCGCGCATAACGTGAATGATAATCGGATAAAGCAGAACAAAAGACATATCATGAAGAACACATCATATTGGCTCCATCATATGACATCCATAATTACATTTCACATAGATATTTTGCCTACCAACGAGTTAAGCTAGATGTAGGCAATCGAACAAAACATAAATAATACATGGATGGAAAAACATCTATTAATGGCACCTATTTATAACACTTCAGAGATAGGAATAGATATCCAAGTTCACGCTCAAGGTCTAGCAATACATTCCTCAAGGATAATAAGCTGGTTCACAAGATCACGTGCATCTACCAGGTGGGAGCATCAATGGGAATCACGAACATCACCATCACTTTCTGAAGACGAGATAGAGAGAAAGAAGAGGAATGAGAAACTTATAAAAGAATCTCAGGAGGGTACTCACCTCATATGCATCGTGTCATCATCATCGTCCCCAGGAACCTGGGTTTCATTATGAAAATGTGAGCATGCTAAGATTCATTTAATTAGTTCGAAAATACTTTACCAAGGTCCGTTCATTTTAATCATGAGTCTTATAATGCATCATAAACTTAGCATGTCATGTTTATAATGAACTTTTCCTTTCATATATAATAACATAATTATGCATAAGACCACATCATATTCCTCATCATCATATCATAAATACTATGCATAGAAGAATATCATATTTCTCATCATTATCTCATAAATACTATGCATAGAAGAACATCATAGTCACATAATATGTTACTTAGTTCCTTAGGTGACTTAAGTTATTTTCATCATCATTTTCCTGGGCCACCCTATACTCCACCCTTTTGGGAGTAATATAGGTTATGAGCTCATACCTTGCTAGTCGTCACCAGCATATACTTATCCCTTTTGATAAGTAAGAATCTTGAACTCTACCCTTTTGAGAGAACGGTTTAGGGGCAAGAATCACCTTTTCACCACCTATAGTCTGATGGGTTAAAGGATCATTTCCTTATAAGTTTAAGTCACCATTAAGTCTTTGCATGTTATATCATAATACAATTCTCAATTCATAATCATTCATAACATTTTCTCATTTATAGTCTTATTCTGGAATAATATATATACCAACTGGAATCATGCATCTGGAAATTCCCAGGAAAAAGAGGTGGGTCACAAATGGACACGCTTAAATACCAAGTCTTTCCTAGCCAGAACCTTTCCAAATTACACTTTTAAGTAATATACTTTCTTCCAGGGTAAATTTTTAAATAACAAAGAATATTTCATTATTTTATGCATAAGCATTCTCATTGTTTGCAACAGCAACTATACATACAAGCCCGGAAATCATTCAATGATATCAAATACCTAATAAGCATCAAATCACTACATAGACTTATCATTTCAAACTTCAAAGAACCATCATCATAAATTCTTGAAAAGTCTTAAACAAGAAACTTTAGAATCGGGTAACCTCAATTATCAAACTAATTAATCATGCATCTAAATGATTCATTATCATCATTACCATTAATTATAAGCCTTAAGAACATTATTAAACTATATGGGACAGCATAGGCAGCAAGTTATATTTAAGGCTTCACGGTGTGCTAAAAGTTGCATTTTTAACCCTTTCTCGTTACGCTTTCCTTATGGTGCTAAAATTAATTACTAAACCAATTATGAATCATTCTCCCTTATCTAAACATAATAAAACCTGGTTCTTAAGGCCACTAAAGGCTCTGACAGAATGCATAAATTTCATTCTCTAAAGTTCTAGAAATCTTGCTTTTACTTTTCTAGGAAGCTAGTTTTATCTCTAACATGCATAGAATCATTCCTTTAGCAATAAACCATAATTATCACAACTTCAAACATATTAAACCATCATCATACTATAACACCCTAAAATTTAATTAAAAATGAATTTGAGCTTTATTAATCGTAATTTCAAAAATATAATAGTTTAGCAATGATGAGGGCGGCCAACGATCAAAAAAAAAAAAATTCGGGTTATGAATAGTAACCTTGTGGACCCCACGGCCCTACAGCTGAAACCTAGATTGGGCCCAGAGGTCCTGAAATTAGGGAAGCATGGGAATGAGGTTACGATATATGGGAATGATAATTTTATACTTAAAATTAATTTTCAGGTAATATGGTTTAATGTTGGGTACGTGTTTACCCGTTCGCAAGATTTCGTGTAAGTCTTACACAAATGAAACTGCAGAGCAAGTTGCCACCTAAGGAGGACAAGTGTGTGGCTTGAGATGTGCCACAATTACACCTTTATGACTAACCAATAGGAATTGCACAAAATTACAATAATTATCTTCAAAGAAAACATTTTTGGACTTGAAAATTCTATGTATTTTGCCCTAAACTCAAAATATCAACATCTTATCATTTTCCTTCATCACAATTTCGGCCAGACCTCTCTAAGAACCATTCCTCCATTGTTCTTCCTCTCAAACTCCATTAACAAGCTTCAAGCTTGCAAAACCCTAGCTCAAAGTCACTAAAACCACAAACTCTCTTCACTAAACTTATTCTATTCATCATAACCTACAAATCTAACCAATTATAATTTGAATCCATCACTTTTTCCAACTTTGAGGGCACACAATCAGAGGTTAAAGGAAGGGTTTGATGTTGGTGAGGAAGCTTTGAAGTGAAGCAAAAGCATTCTAGAGCATCCGTTGGAGCATAGAGCTCAAGAGCTCTCAAAGTGGGTTTTCTGCTACCTTCCTTGTGAAATTTTTCAATTCTGTTTTGGCTTGCCCTAATTCCAAAAATTTTGATGATATTGATGATTAACATATTGATATTGATGTATGAATTTTTTTGTTGTGTTTGGATGGTTTTAAAATGGGTTTTCTCTCAAGTGAAATTGGAACTAGGTTGTTGGACTGATTTTTGTTCCTAATTCAGAACTTTTCACGAATTTTCTGGAAATTTGTGGGTGGTTTCATAAGCCATGAAAATTATATGTTGTAGTTAACCTCTTAGACTAAACACACGAATTTTCTTAGGGGTTAATTCTAAGGTTTGATGCCTCAAAAAACTAGAAACCGAATTGTAACTGCGCGTTGAATTGTTGAGACTAAAGTGACAAACTTGCCCGAATTTTTCATCATAGCAATTGATTGAGATAGTTCCTGAAATTTATACACAAGACTAATAACGTGTTGAAATACCTTTGTGAATTTTCTTGTACCATGATTCCATCGAATTCTAGGGCTAAATATTTTGAGAACACAAGTCTGGACTATGAATTTGTGGCTTCTGACCACCAGACTTGCCTATTTTATTGAAGTGGTTATATAATTCTGATTGCCCTGAAATTTTTAGGTTGTTTTAGACACATTGAAGTGTCATGTGAAATTTTTATAGCCTCTGAATTGATTGTTTGAGGGGCAACATAATTCGTGTTACAATGGTGTAAAATCTGCCATTATGCTAAATGCAACAATGATTTGAATTGATGAAGTAATGGAATTTTTGGTTCTAGAATGACATGAGTACTTGATGTTACCTTTTTGGCTGTATGTCTTGTGACATATGAATGCATACTAGATAATTTAAAAGGTTGATTTATAAGATACAAATGAGATTTTCGTTGTGAATGGATGCCTATGTGTTTTATGCATGCAGTGAATGATGTACTGAAATAAATTCTATGATCCCAAGAAACTTGAGATCCTCTTGACTTGTTAAGGGCAAATAATGAAGCATGAGATCCTCTTTGACTTGTCAAGGGCAAATAATGACACAGATCCTTTTGACTTGTCAAAGGCAAATAGAGTGAGTGAGATCCTTTGACTTGTCAAAGACAAATGGAGTGGATTGAAGTCAAAAGGCAAATGGAGTAGATTGAGATCCTTTTAGCTTGTCAAAGGCAAATAGAGTGAGTTGAGATCCTTTTGACTTGTCAAAGGCAAATGGAGTGGATTGAGATCCTTTTGGCTTGTCGAAGGCAAATAGAGAGGGATGTGATGCTTTTGATTCATCAAAGGAAATCAAATATGAATTTCATTACATTGGGCATGTACATATTTGTGTATATTGGTTCTTCTTGGTTGCCATAACTTACTATGAGTATGAGCCGACGGTAGAGGTGTATTAAGTGATTGGTTTTTCTTAAAAGTAACCCACTTCGAAAAGATAGATTTTGAACTTTAAAAATGGATAGTCATTATGTAATGCATGATCACCTTTTGTTAAATAAATCGAAGTGGCTTGGGTGGTAACGATGACATGAACTTCAGTATATGTTTTGGGGAACGCCTACTGAGAATGTTAGAATTCTCACCCCTATGTATTTGTTTTTCCGTGTCGTCCCAGGTTGATCTAGAAGACGAGGCTGCTAGGAGAAGATCAAGTGGATTTTGCAGGAGTTAGTAGAGAACTTGTGTTTTTTGTACTTAAGTGTATGTATATGTCTGTAAAACATAAGAGATAACGGATGTACTGTAAAGCTCTTAGAAGAGCTTCCTTTTGTACTTGATTTGTATTAAATAAATAAGTTGTTTCTGGCTATATATCTCGATAGAACCACGAGTTAGTTAACACACAATTCGATCGACCCTTATTATAGATAATTAAGAAAGGTCCGCAGAATATAAGTAACAACTCCTGAGTATGATACCATGACTTAAGGATGGGGTTGTACTTGGGAGGATATTACACATACAGTAGTACTAATCTTAGATCAGTGGCTAAATCATGAACCTCACATAATTGCTTAAAATCACATTTTAAGTACATGTAAGATACTAGTTTCCCATAAAATCTTTGCAAAGCCTTAAAACTATTTTAGAAACTAATTCTTTTTGTTAATCTTGAAAGAAATTATAGAACTAAATCAGTAGCTATTTAAAATCACTTTGGGCTTACCTTAATGATGAGGCCAATTTATATATTGAAAGAATCTTCACGATTAAAATTCTCACTTAAGATAAAAGGAGCAAGTCTTAAGCTTTAGAGATTTAGGTGATAACTAGAATCATAAACATGCTATGTAACCTCATTTGAATCGTGTCTTTATAAGGTGATAACTTGGAATTATAAACATGATATGCAAGAAACTGGAGCGTAGTCCGCACTGACCAAGTGGAGGAGAAGAGAATCTTAAGAAACGAAGCGGTAGTCCGCATGGACCGGTGAAGGGAGAAGAGAATTCTTATTACATCTTATTAAGCTCCAAACTCAAGACTTTTTAAAGAATGAATTCTTTGACTCCCATAATCTTAAGGAAACTTTAGAGTTTTTATTACCATGGTTCCAACTTTACTTGTGATACTTGGGCAAGTCTTTGAACTCTAGGATCTTTGAGTGATGACATAAAATAAACATGCCATGCGTTGATTCTTTTGGCCATTATAAAATAAAGTGAGAGCATAAAATAAATATGAGATGCATCCTCTTTATTATCTTTGAAGATTAAGTGACAACTTGAAACATAAACATGAAATGCAAGCTTGGAAATTTAAACATGAATATGCAAGTTCATTTATTCATTCTTGAGAATTTAGTGATGACATAGAAAGTAAACATGTTTATGCAAGGCATAAACTTAAACATGAATGCAAGTTCATTTTATTTTTTACTAGAGCTCCTCCAAGACTTTAGAGAAATATAAATTCAACCCAATATATCTTAGCAAGACAAAGTGAAAAATACATCTTTCAAGTTCTAAACTCAAGATCTTTATTTTACATCATAAAAACATCATTCTTAAAGTTTTGCATCAAATGGAATTTTCAAGCTTTAGAGGCCTAACTTGTGATGGATTTACAACCAACACTCAAGGTCCTCATCATCAAGCTATCATCATATTCCCATATAGGCCTTATGGCCAAAATGTTCAAAGGAAAAGAAAGAAGAAATCGAATGGAAAAGCTAGAGAAAGTCCATGAAATCATCATTTTGAACCAAGAACAACACTTAGCAAAGCATAGAAATAAACTTAAAGACAACTCCCTACCTAATTTTATTTGAAGGAAAGGAAAAGAACTTGGTTTCCTTGAGTGAAATGAAAGAAAACCTCTTTGAGAAATGGGAGAAGAAGTTTCAGCCAAGAGGAGGAAGAAAGAAAGCTTTTGGTGCCTCTAAAAACTAGAATTGTGTAAGTTATGAACTAAGGCCTCTAACACTCTTCAAGCATGCCTATTTATAGAGATTTTGAGGCTCATAAATGGACAAAGGGAGGAGGAAATCTGACCAAATTTGAGGAGGAAACAAGGAAGAAAAATCATCTTGTTTGGTGGCTTAAAACATGGAATCATGTTTTCATGGTTCCTTGTTTTCATACCTTGGTTTTTGTGCATTCTTTGAAAAATTTTCTGATGCATTATGGACCAAAATTTCGTGCATTACAGCCCAAGGAGGATAAAATTTGTGTGTTCCATGTATTATGTAGGTGTAGGTAGGTATCTTTGCAAATTAGAGAATTTACAATTAAGGGCTTAGGTGAATTAGTAAGCAATTTGAGTGTTTTTAAGCAATTTTAAGTTCTAATTAATCTAAATAAATAATTTTGACTCTAGATTAATAATTAGAATCTAATAAACTTTAATTTGAGCCTAATATTGCTTATGTTTTGCGTACGAATAAAAATCTCAAAATTCGCAAACTGCACAAAGATAGGGACAAAATGATAATTTTACTTAAAAATTGCCCAGATACCCGAGCTTAACTAATGGTTAATCATAGCTTAAAAACATGTTTTAAAACATTTTAGTGAGGTTCAGGCTTAGTTGCACGCATAACACAAACAATCCCTTATTAATATCAAAACATCCTCTTGAGGATGGGTGGGCCCACGATCCTCGTTTTAAGTAAAATAACCTCAGGGCATTTTGGTCATTTTACACGAAAATTGGGTTTGCAACTCTCGCATTAATTGCTCCTATCCTTTCTTCTAATGTTATATTCCTTTATTGAGGAATGTTCGGTTTTAAATTATATGAAAAATTACCTAGGGTAATTCGGTAATTTCTAAACGACAGTAAAATTGGGGTGTTACACATAATACATGAAACACACAAATTTTCTCCTTCTTAGGGCTGTAATGGCCGAATTATTGGTGCCTCCATGCATCAGAATATTTGTCAAATTTGGCACAAAACTCAAGGTATGAAAACAAGGAATCATGAAACATAATTCCATGTTTTAAGCCATGAAACAAGAACATGTTCTTCCTCCCTTTGTCCTCCCTAAAATCAGCCACCTATGCCTCCTCCATGTGTCCATTCTTGAGCTTCAAAATCTCTATAAATAGGCATGCTTAAGGAGTCTTAGAAGCCTTGCTCATAATTGTACACTTCAAAGTTTTTCCAAAGCTCAAAAACTTTCTTTCTCCCTCCCCCCTTGGCCGAATTCTCTTTCAAATTTTCAAGAGGATTTTCTTTCATTTCACTCAAAGAAACCAAGTTCTCTTCCTTTCCTTCAAACCAAATTAGGTAGGGTGTAGTTTCTAAACTTATTTCTATGCTTTGAGGAGTTGTGTTCTTAGCTCAAAATGTTGAAATAATGAACCTCCACATGCTTTTTCATTTCGGTTCTTCCTTTTCTTTTTCCTCTTGGTATTCGGCCAAATGGCCTAAATGGGACTAGGATGATGGCTTGATGATGAGGACCTTGAGGGTGGGTTGTGAATCCATCACAAGTTAGGCCTCTAAAGCTTGAAGTTCCACTTGAAGCAAAACTTTAAGGAATGATGTTGTTATGCTAACCTTGAACTTAGAACTCTATGTTAAATTAGTTTTCATTATAATTGATTTCAAAAAGTGTTGATGTTCATCTTTTAATCATTTCCTTGAGCTTGATGATGAGATTCAAGCCATAAGGTTCTCTTTGAAACCTTGGCACAAAGAACTCTAAAGCTCACTTTGTCTTGCTAAGATATATATTGGGTTAAATTTATATTTCTCTAAAGTCTTGGTGGAGCTCTAGTAAAGAAATAAATGAACTTGCATCCATGTTTAAGTTTATGCCTTGCATATCATGTTTACTTTTAATGTCATCACTAAATTCTCAAGAATAAATAAATGAACTTGCATTTCTCATGTTTAAATTCCAAGCTTGCATTTCATGTTTATGTTTCAAGTTGTCACTTAATCTCCAAAGATAATAAAGAGGATGTATCTCATATTTATTTTATGCTCTCACTTTATTTTATAATGGCTAAAAGAATCAACACATGACATGTTTATTATTATGTTATTACCTAAGAATCCTAGAGCTCAAAGACTTGCCCAAGTATCACAAGCAAAGTTGGAAAATGGTAGCATCCTAAGGATGCATATTTCGGTCAAGTGATGATAAGTTTGCCTAAGCCTCATCTAGTCACAAAGACCAACAAGTTATGTTTCAAGATTTTTCTTAAGCAAAGAAATAAGGTTCTTGGAACCATGGTAATAAGAACTCTAAAGCTCACTTTCAATTTCCTTAAGATTATTGGAGTCAAAGAATTCATTCTTTAAGAAGTCTTGAGTTTTGGAGCTTAATAAGATGTAATAGGGATTCTCTCTCTTCAAGTTCAGTGCGACTACCGCAGTTTTATTCATTTCAAGCTCTTGCATCATGTTTAAATTTGCAAGTCTACATAATCATATTTATATTTCAAGCAAATCACCTTAATTCTTGAATATAATAATATGGATCTGCACATCATGTTTAAATTTCAAGTCTTGCATATCATGTTTATATTTCCAAGTTATCACCTTATAAAGACAAGATTAAAATGAGGTTGCATAGCATGTTTATGATTCTAGTTATCACCTAAATCTCTAAAGCTCAAGACTTACTCCTTTTATCTTAAGTGAAAATTTTAATCGTGAAGATTCTTTCAATGTATAAATCGGCCTCATGATTAAGGTAGGCCTAAAGTGATTTTAAATAAGCTATTGATTTAGTTCTAAAATTTCTTTCAAGAGTAACAAAAAGAATTAGTTTTTAAAAGAGTTTTAAGGCTTTGCAAAGATTTTACGGATATTAGTATCTTACTTGTACTTAAAGATGTGATTTTAAGCAATTATGTCATGATTCAGCCACTGATCTAAGTTTAGTACTACTGTATGATGATGATTTGATATGTTTATTGTTGAGGAACAATTCTATGCATGTTAGAAGAGAAACTAGCTACATAAAAACGTAAAGCTAGAATTTAGCTAGTTTTTGATCCCTTTAAATTTAGTCACTGCCAAATCTATTTTTGTATGTTATAATTCTATCTAAGATTGGTTAGCCACGAAAAATTTGGTAACAATTAGTATAGGATTGATCGAACACTAAAAAAATGAAACTAGCAACTAGAAAACTAAAAGCAAGATTTCTAGAACTCTAAAGAATGAAATTTATACATTCTGTCCAGAACCCTTAGAAGTTATAAGAATCTAGTTTTATTATGTTTAGATAAGTGAGAATGATTCATAATTGGTTTAGTAATTAATTTTAGCTTCATAGGGAAAGCCGGTAAAGAAAAAAGGTTAAAAATGCAACTTCTAGCACACGCAAAACCTTGAGAAAGATTTACTACCTATGCTGCCTCATATAGTTTAATAATGTTCTTAAGGCTTATAATTAATGGTAATAATAGTAATGAGTCCCTTAGATACATAAGAAATTAGTTTGATAATTAAGGTTACCCATTTTAGAGTTCGTTGTTTAAGGGAGCTTTACTGTAAGTTTTAGATGACATCTTTTGATGCTTTGAATGTAAGTTATATGATGATGTAATGCCTATTGAGAATTTGATATTATTGAATGATTTCATGGCTTGCATTTTATAGTTGCTGTTGCAAACAATAGGAATGCTTATGCATGAAATATGAGAATATGTCATGATAATTATGAATGATGAGTTGCATTATGATATAACATGCAAAGACTTAATGGTGACTTAAAATTATGAGGAAATGATCCTTTGGACCCATCAGACTATAGGTGGTGAAAAGGTGATTCTTGCCCCTAGCCCATTCTCTCAAAAGGGTAGAGTTCAGACTTTAACTTATCAAAAAGATAAGTATATGCTAGTGATGACTAGTAAGGTATGAGCTCATAACCTAGATTACTCCCAAAAGGGTGGAGTATAGGGTGGCCTAGGAAATGATGATGAAAGTAACTTTAAGTCACCTAAGGAACTAAGTAACTTATTATGTGATTATGATGTTCTTCTATGCATAGTATTTATGAGATGATGATGAGAAATATGATGTTCTTCTATGCATAGTATTTATGATATGATGATGAGGAATATGATGTGGTCTTATGCATAGCTATGTTATTATGATATGCTGATGAGATATATGATAGGGAAAGTTCATTATAAATATGACATGCTAAGTTTATGATGCATTACAAGTTGCATGATTAAAACTAACGGACCTCGGTAAAGTATATTTCCGAATTTAATAAATGAATCTTAGCATGCTCACTATTTCATAATAACCCCGAGGTTCCTGAGGACGATGATGATGACACGATGCATATGAGGTGAGTACCCTGAGATTCTTTTATAAGTTTCTCACTCCCTCTTTCTTTCTTTCTTTCCATCTCGTCTTCAGAAAGTAAAGGTGATGTTCGTGATTTTCGTTGATGCTCTCACCTGGTAGATACACTTGAGCTTGTGAACCAGCTTATCATCCTTGAAGAAACGTATCGCTAAACCTTGCACGTGAGCTAGATATCTATCCCTATTTTTTGGGTATTATTATTATTAGGTGTCATTAATGGATTTTCTTCCATCCATATTCTATTTATGTTTTGTTTGATTGACTACACCTAGCCTAACTCTGTTGGTAGACAAAATATCTATGTGTTATGTAATTATGGATGTCATATGATGGAGCCAATATGATGTGTTTTTCATGATATGCCCATTGGTTTTCCGTTTTATCTCGATTATCGTCACGCACGAGGCTCACATTTTCAATCATGTTTTAAAAAAAATGGCTCGTAATTTTATTAAGTATTTTCAAAGTATGGTTAAATAACTAAAGCAAAAAGTAAAGTCTAGTAATTAATCAGATACGACCTAGGCGTATTGGGTTAATTATTAGGGTGTTACATGACTTGAAATATAGACATGAAATGCAAGCTTGGAATTTAAACATGATAATGCAAGTCCATTTAGTTATTCTTGAGAGTTTAGTGATGACATTAAAATAAACATGCTATGCAAAGCATAAATATAAACATGTGTGCAACTCATTTTATCTTAGCTAGAGCTCTACAAGACTTTAAAGGAACATCACAACCTTAACCCAATATGCAATTAGAGTTTAACTAAGCAATCTTAGGTTCTAATTAACCTTAATAAATTATTTTGACTCTAGATTAATTACCAAAATAAATTAATCTTCGATTAGAGCCTAATATTGCTTAGGTTTGCTTAATTGCGTCATTAGGCTCACTGTACACTGTTCTAGGGGCAAAATGGTAATTTTGCACTAAACTCTTGGACCTTCCAGGCCCGGCTAAATATCAAATACCACTCAAAAATATCATTCCAATCTTTCTAGAAAAGTTTCAGGCTAAACAGCACCTTTACCCGTGTAGAACACAAAGGGTATTTTGGTCATTTTAAGCCAAAAGTTCGGAAAATGAGATTTTCACCTCGAATATCAAATGTAACAGATATAATCCCCTTCAAACATTTATTTGAACCATTAGGTTGGGTGAGCCCTTTAATTGGGTAAAAATGACCTCAGGGGCATTTTGGTCATATGTACTCAACAGAAAAAAATCGGGCATTACAGATAGAAAAGCAAGAGTAAAATCCTCATCGTACAAAATTGTCAAAAGAGTTATATGGGTACTTGGAGGAAGCCCTAAAAGATTCAAGAGGGAGAACATGCATTCTTGAGGCTCCCCACTATTGGTGTAGGTAGAGCCTTGAGAGTTTAAAAGTTGTCACCTAGATTCATAGGTCCTTTTCAAATTCTTCGAATTGGGTCAGTTGCCTACCAAATAGCCTTACCCCTATCTATCCAATCTTCATAATGTATCTCAACTAGAAGGCATCATCCAAATCCGAACCATGTTATAGAACCCGAATCCATACAGCTAAGGGATGACTTGACATTTCAAGAACCTCCTATTCAGATCATTGATTGAGAAGTTAAGCTTAGAAATAAATTTATGCAACTGGTAAAAGTGACTTGGGGTGGATAGGGAAGTGAAGAGTACACATGAAAGTTAGAATCAAGCACGAAGAAAGATCATCCAAAGCTGTTTCCAGGTGTGATATTTTGAGGATAAAATTTTTCTTAAGGTGGGTGGTAATGTAACACCCTGGGTTATTCAGAAATTAATTGAAACCTTATTGATGAGAGTTTCAATATTTTGACAGACGTAGTTATGATGAAGATGACCAACGTTTAAAAAAAATATGAATAGTATCTTATGGGCACCACAGGCTTTGAGAATCAAAACCTTAGTCCGAGACAGAAGATGCCCAAAACTGATAAAACATAGGGTTAAGGTTAGAAATAGTTAGAAATAGAGATTTTATACTTGGAATTAAATTTCTAAGCAATACCCTATTACTTGCATACAGCATTTTAACTATTCAGGAAAATTTCAGTGTGTGATTTTTAACATGAAAGATAGTATAATGATTATAAATGGATAATGTATATCCATTCAAGCCATGTGTAAGGCTAAGATTATAAGATCAAATCCTAGCCCTCCATTTTACTTTCTTTCTTTAAGAATTACACATTTATATAATATGATATTTACACTTTAATACAAGATAATTATAACACCTAACCTTATCACTCCATTGAATGCACATTTTCGGCCAGCAAAGGAAGCTTACAGCAGCCTCTATTATCATTTTCTCACAAGCTTAAGACTTGATTCAAATTCTCAAACTCCTAGCCTAGACTTATTAAAACCATAAACTTCTTTCACTAAACTTGTTCCACTCATCAATACCTACCAAACTAACCAATTGAAATTTCAAATCCTCACCATATCTACCTTAATACCTCATACTCACTGATTAAGGAAGGTTTGGGGTTAGTTTGGGGCCTTGAAGTAAAGAGAAGTGATCTTGGAGCATCCTTGGAGCTAAGACCCATTAGTCTCCAAAAGTAGGGTTTTATTGTCTTGTTTGTGGAAATCCTGTTTCTTGCAAATTTGGATGGTTTTAAAATTGATAATTCTAGTTCTAATGTGAGGTTATACATATATATTGATGCATTTGTATTGGTGAAATAGTTTGGTGTTGTGAAAAAATCATTTTTGTCAAAAGAAATTTTGGGCTACCTTGTTGGAATTTTGGTTTTATTATAGGCAATGATTGATCACAAATTTTCTGATGCAATTGTAGGTATTTTTATGAGCTAGAAAAATTATATGTTGAAGCTAACATCCTAAGCTAGTCCCATAAATTTTCTTAAGCTTTGCTTTGGACTATTACTGCTCTAAAAAGTCAAGAACCAAAACTATACCTGTGTTGCTGAATTGTTGGAACTAAAGCTCTAAATTTTGCTAATTTTGTTATCATAGCAAATGATTGATTTTTCCTTTAAAATTCAAACCTGAATTTTTATAGGATTTGATACATTCATTTGATAGGGTAATAAATTGGGAAGTGTGGCGTTGGTTGTAATTAGGGGTTACTGACCTCTAAATTTGTCTAATTTTGTTAACATACTTTGACAATGATTCTTGCTCTGAATTTGTTACAAGAACTTATGGACACATTGAGGTGTCATGGAGAATTTTTATAGCCTTTGAATTGATTATTTGATGTGGAAAATAAATTTGTCTACTTAAGGGTAAATTAAGCCCATGTGCTGGAAATGAACTAAATTCTTGACTTGGTAAAATAATGACTTTTGATTTAGGTATGATAAACATAAATGTGTACGCCCAGATTTTGCCTTTGAGTACAAATGACCAAAATGCCCCTGGGGTCATTTTTGAATTAAAGGACAGTGCCCTAGTCCTCAATGGGTCAACTCAATGTTGAAGGGGGTTATAACTGTTATGTTTGATAACGAGGTGAAATCTCGTTTTCGAACTTTGCTCAAAATGACCAAAATACCCTGTGTTTTACAGGAAAAGGTGCCGTTTGAGTCCTAAACTTTCGGAGTTTGGAATGATGTTTATGAGTGATATCTGATGTCTAGTAGGCTTAATCGATGATGTTCCGGTAGCTTTAGTGCAAAATTACCATTTTGCCCCTAAAACAGCATACAGTGAGCCTAATGACACAATTAAGCAAACCTAAGCAATATTAGGCTCTAATCGAAGATTAATTTATTTCGATAATTAATCTAGAGTCAAAATAATTTATTAAGGTTAATTAGAACCTAAGATTGCTTAGTTAAACTCTAATTGCATTATTTAATTCAAGATTCCTAGTCATGGAATCTTGAATAGTGTTTTCTCTCTCCAATTCCTTAAATTAAGGAATTGTGCCATACCTCATTTGACTAAGAAAAATGAATTTAATTTGTTAATCTAGTATGACCACTCCCTAATCAAGTCTTGACATCCTTAATTAACCAATTATCTCACCTAAACACTTTCTTACAAACCCCTAATCAAAACCTTAATCAAAGAAACACCTAAACACATCCTTAAACCACAATTACATGAACAAAATCCCTTCCCCCTTGGCTGCATGGGCTGGCTGAATTCTTACCCAAGAGAAGTGCCACATGTTGAATTTTTCATCACTCCAAAGACCATGCCTTGCCCATACTTATGCCCATACTTCACCATGCCTTCAACCATACTTACAACCATACCTATGTAAGAGATATTTCTCTCTCCTTCCTCCCCAAGTGACTTGTTTCCTCCTCCCCCTTGGAAGCCTCATTGTTGAAAATTTCTATAAATACCAAGCCTTGATGAACCTTGTCACACTTTGGTTCATTTGTTAAGTTTACACCTCTTGCAAAAAGTCTCTCAATTCCTCTCAAACTCCCTCCCTTTGGCCGAGTTCTTCCTCAAGATTCCAAGAAGGATTTCCTTCTCTTTTCCTCTCAAGAAACAAAACTTTCCTTCCTCTCTTCAAGACTTCTTTAGGTAGGGGTTTTGTTTTAATGTTTTTGCTTATGTTCTTCAAGAAAAGTTCTAGCTTTCTCTTAGTTTCAAACTTTTTTCCTTTTCCTTTCCTTTTTGGCCAAAAGGCCCTTTTATAAAGAGAACATGAGCTTGATGATGAGGTTTCAAGATAATGACTTGTTGTTGTCATGTGAGAAACCTCTAAAGCTTGAAACAACTTGGTCTTGGACCATACATGCTTGGGTTTCTTTCTTTTCCTTGCTTATAATTTTTGGTTACCTTTTCCTTTTCCTTTGAAGGATTTCGGTTTCTTTTGCCTTGGTTTGGACAAAGTTTGCTAAAAATGTAAAGTAGATCACAAAAGTTTTGTTAAGAAAAATTAATCCTAAGATTTCAAAGAGCTCTAAGCTTACCCTTGCCAACTTTAAAGTTGGTCGGCCGTTCTAAGAGTTTACTCTAGATTGAAGCCCATGAGCAATAAAATAAAGAAAATGAGTAGTTCTATTTATGTTTGCTTTGTTAAAGTGTTGGTGTTTTTGTTTTAATCCATTTTCTTGAGCTTGATGTGAAGTTAAAACCAAAGACTTCTTTGAAGACTTGGTGTCAAGAACTCTAAAGGCTCATTTTCTATTGTTAAGATACATGTTGGGTTAAGGCTATTGGTATTCCTCTAAAGTCTTGCAAGATCTCTAGTTAAGATAAAATAAGTTACATCCATGTTTAAATTTGTGCCTTGCATCTCATGTTTATTTTGATGCCATCACTAAACCTTCATGAATAAATCAATGAACTTGCATTATCATGTTTAAATTCCCAAACTTGCATTCCATGTTTACATTTCAAGTCATCACTAAATCTTGAAAGATAATAATGAGGTTGCATCTCATGTTTATTTTGTGCTCCCACTTTACCTTATAATGAAGAATAAAACGAAGTGCATTGCATGTTTAAGATTATGTTATCACCTAAATACTCTAGAGCTCAAAGACTTGCCCTAAGTATCTTCCAAGGGAGACTTTAATAAAAAAGGATGGATGTGTTTCAGTATTATACAATGAACGATTTGATTTTGTAAAATGTAAAGATGATTTTAGGAAAATGTTGGAGGAATGTTTTATGAGGTCTCAAGGTGTTTAAATAGCTTGGAATGTGTCAAAAATCATGTTTTCTCAAATTTTGGAGGATCTGGTAATCGATTACTAGCTATGTAATCAATTACCAGAGTGGTTTTTCAAAAGGTTTTTGGTTTTGTAATCGATTACCATACAATGTAATCGATTACCAAGGCTGTTCTTCATGCCCAAATCCCTTAAAAGCCCTGGAATCAATTACCTATTTGTGTAATCGATTACTCCGATGTTCTTCATTTTCCGGAATAGATTTAACCCTAAGTAATCGATTACCATACATGTAATCATTACTCCTTGTTGAACCAGAATAAAATTTGGTCCTGGTAATCGATTACCAGACACATGTAATCGATTACCAAACACCTTTTGCTCATAAAATTGTTCCAAGAGAAAGACTAATAACTCGTGTGTACTTATAACATGATTTGATGCGATTGTGCGTGATGCATACTTTTGGTTTTCTTTCTTATTGGCCACTATTGAATTCTGTTTCGAGGAGTTAGGATGCGTAAGATTATGTTTGAGTAAAGTGAGGAACATTTGACATTTGAAAAGACTAAGAAAATAGAAAGGTTTAGAACTAAAGTCTTAACACCCTTAGACACGAGAATAATAACTTTTGTTCCAGCATAATTGAGTTTAAGGAAGATAGCTCATAAATAATGTTTATGCCTAGGAGACGAACCTAGGATCTTAGGCAAAGACATAACTTAAAAAGAATTTAAGGTATAGATCCTAGAATCCCTCATAGTCGAGTACTGATCATGATGATTAATCTATACAATGCTGATTGGATGAGTTAGTGAACATAAATGTTAAAAGACTTATAGGTAATGATCCTTTAAGTATTATAGAATCCATAATAAAGGCTAGGATAATTGAGTCACAAGTTTAAGACCCTTAAGGGCCAAAGCATAAGACACCATGGAAGTGTGATATGAGAATGAGATCAAGCGAGTGTGCTTGTGTTATGTATGAATGTGTTAGTGACATGAGTTTGATAACATGAGGATTTATGGTGTGTTGTGATGATGATTTTGGTATGTTGTGGACATAATGCATGAGACTATGTGATATAGATGGATCAAAGAAAGCATGTTTTCATGATTGAAAGGTTTATTTGATTGAAGAATTTATGAGACAACATGCATTATGTGAGTTATGTGGCATGACTCAAATTTGAGGAAATTTGGAACACAGTTGTTATGCCCAAATTTCCGTCAAATTTGAGCGACTTAAGAAAGTTTTAAGATGTTTAATGTGACACAAGACATACTTCTCCTGCTGGAAGGAGAAGGTAAAACCGTGAGGGCATCGACATTAGCCTGCCAAAGCGGACAAAGTCGTTGGTCTTAACCAGTCGATGCGTTTCGAAGAAGGAAAAAGTCCCATGATGGGTGATCCTTAGGCCCCTACCCGTACTCTAGGAGTCGGATGATGATAATTATGATTATGTTTATGATTCGCTTATCAAGAGGATAAGTAAGATCTAGTGACGACTAGTTAAGGTATGAGCTCATAGCCTAGTTTTAGGGTGTGCCCTTATTATGATGTTAGTGTCACAAGTATGAGAAAGGAACGATATTCAAGAAAAATTTCATGCCACTTATATGACGATTAATTATTGTTCGGTTTGCTTAGTGTTGTCACAATCTAACGCCCAACTTTTACTGTCATTTAGAATTACCGAATTACCCTAGGTAATTCTTATATAAATTAAACCGAACAATCCTCAATAGAGGAATATAACATTAGAAAAGAGGTTATGAGCGATTCCTGCAAAAGTCGCAAGCCTCGAATTTCTGTACGTGTAAAATGACCAAAATGCCCTTGAGGTTATTTTACTCAGAAATTGAGGATCGTGGGCTCCCGTCCTCAAGGGGATGTTCTGAGAATAATAGGGGATTGTTTGTGTTATGTGTGTTAATAGAGGAGAAGAATCTCAATTTTGAGTTTCGACGCGCAAAATGACCAAAACGCCCCGGCTTTTTTAACTTATTTGCGTGCCAACTAAGCCCGAACCTCACTAAAATGTTTTAAAACACATTTTTAAGCTATGATTAACCATTAGTTAAGCTCGGGTGGTTGGGCAATTTTTAAGTAAAATTACCATTTTGTCCTTGTCTTTGTGAGTTTGCGAATTTTGAGATTTTTGATTCGTATAGCAAAACATAAGCAATATTAGGCTCAAATTAAAGGTTATTAGATTCTAATTATTAATCTAGAGTCAAAATTATTTATTTAGATTGATTAGAACTTAAAATTGCTTAAAAACACTCAAATTGCTTACTAATTCACCTAAGCCCTTAATTGTAAATTCTCTAATTTGTAAAGATACCTACCTACACCTACATAATACATGGAACACACAAATTTTATCCTCCTTGGGCTGTAATGCACGAAATTTTGGTCCATAATGCATCAGAAAATTTGTCAAAGAATGCACAAAAACCAAGTTATGAAAACAAGGAACCATGAAAACATGATTCCATGTTTTAAGCCACCAAACAAGATGATTTTTCTTCCTTGTTTCCTCCTCAAATTTGGTCAGACTTTCCTCCTCCCTTTGTCCATTTATGAGCCTCAAAATCTCTATAAATAGGCATGCTTGAAGGAGTGTTAGAGGCCTTAGTTCATAACTTACACAATTCTAGTTCTTAGAAGCACCAAAAAACTTTCTTTCTTCCTCCTCTTGGCTGAAACTTCTTCTCACATTTCTCAAAGAGATTTTCTTTCATTTCACTCAAGGAAACCAAGTTCTCTTCCTTTCCTTCAAATAAAATTAGGTAGGGAGTTGTTTTTAAGCTTAATTTCAAGTATTGATAAGTGTTGTTCTTGGTTAAAATGATGATTTTATGTATTTTCTTTTTGCTTCATATTTCGTTTTTCCTTCTCCTTTTCTTCTTGTATATTTCGGCCTTATGGCCTAGATTATGATGAGACCATGGTTTGATGATGAGGTTCTTGAGTGTTGGTTGCAAAGCTTTCATAAGTTAGACCTCTAAAACTTGAAGGTTTCATTAGTTTTCAAAGTTTTGAAGCAACTATGTTTTTATGATAAAGGTCTTCAGTTTAGAACTTGAAAAATATATTGACACTTATGTTTCATTTCTTGTTAAGCTTTGTTTTTAGTTTAAAATGATGTTTAACAATTTTTCATTTCTAGATGACTCTTGAACTTCTCCTTTTCTTGCCATTTGATTTCCCAAGGCCTAAGAAAGTTTTCTAGGATAGCTTAATAATGAAATCTTTAAAGCTCACTTTGTCTTTAAGATATATATTGGGTTGAAATTATAATTCTTTTAAAGTCTTGAAGAAGCTCTAGTAAAGAAATAAAAATGAACTTGCATCCATGTTTAAGTTTATGCCTTGCACATCATGTTTACTTTTAATGTCATCACTAAATTCTCAAGAATAAATAAATGAACTTGCATACCTCATGTTTAAATTTTCAAGCTTGCATTTCATGTTTATGTTTCAAGTTGTCACTTAATCTCTAAAGATAATAAAGAGGATGCATCTCATATTTATTTTATGCTCTCACTTTATTTTATAATGGCTAAAAGAATCAATGCATGACATGTTTATTTTATGTCATCACTTAAAGATCCTAGAGTTCAAAGACTTGCCCAAGTATCACAAGCAAAGTTGGAACCATGGTAATAAAAACTCTAAAGCTTCCTTAAGATTATGGGAGTCAAAGAATTCCTTCTTTAAAAAGTCTTGAGTTTGGAGTTTAATAAGATGTAATAAGAGTTCTCTTCTCCCTTCATGTGGATGTGGACTCCGCTCCTTTAAAGATTCTCCTCCACTGGTCCAGTGCGGACTCCGCCGCTCCAGTTTCTTGCATCATGTTTATAATTCCAAGTTATCACTTTATAAAGACAATATTAAAATGAGGTTGCATAGCATGTTTATAATTCTAGTTATCACTAAATCTCTAAAGCTTAAGACTTGCTCCTTTTATCTTAAGTGAAAATTTTAATCATGAACATTCTTTCAATGTATAAAATGGCCTCATGATTGAGAAAGGCCTAAAGTCCTATGAATTCTTTCAATTTTAACAAAAAAATTAGTTTCTAAAGGAGTTTCGAAGGTTTTACAAATATTTTACGGGAAACCAGTATCACATGTGTACTTGAAATGTGACTTCAAGCAATTATATGAGGTTCATGATTTGGCCACTAATCTGAGTTTAGTACTACTGTATGATGATGGTTTAATATGTTTGAAGTTGTGATAATTATGGTTTATTGCTAAAGGAATGATTCTATGCATGTTAGAAATAAAACTAGCTTCCTAGAAAATCGTAAAAGCAAGATTTCTAGGACTCTAGAGAATGAAATTTATGCATTCTTCCAGAACCTTTAGTGGCCTTAAGAACCAGATTTTATTATGTTTAGATAAGGGACAATGATTCATAATTGGTTTAGTAATTAATTTTAGTATCATAGGGAAAGCCGGTAACGAGAAGGTTAAAAACGTAACTTCTAGCACACTTAAAACCTTAAGAACAACCTACTATCTATGCTACCCCATATAGTCTAATAATGTTCTTAAGGCTTATAATTGATGGTAATAAATCCCTTAGATGCATAAGTAATTAGTTTGATAATTAAGGTTACCTAATTTTAGAGTTCGGTTATTTAAGGAGCTTTACTTGAGAATTTTAGATGACATCTTTTGATGCTTTGGAATGTCAAGTTATATGATGATGTAATGCCTACTGAGAATTTGATATTATTGAATGATTTCATGACTTGCATGTTATAGTTGCTATTGCAAACAATGAGAATGTTCATTCATCTTGATGATTATGATATAACATGCTAAGACTTCATGGTGACTTAAACTTATGAGGAAATGATCCTTTGGACCCATCAGACTATAGGTGGTGAAAAGGTGATCCTAGAAAATGATCCTTTAGACCTATCAGACTATAGGTGGTGAAAAGGTGATTCTTGCCCCCTAGCCCATTCTCTCAAAAGGGTAGAGTCGAGATTTTAACTTATCAAAAGGGATAAGTATATGCTAGTGACGACTAGTAAGGTATGAGCTCATGTAACACCCATCCTACTATAGTGCTATGCTCGAGTCATAACATTAGAGGAAGTAGTTGTTACTCATAACTACTTTATGGACTTTATCTTTCTCATTCATAGGAATTATATGTGTAGGTGTTGTAATAAATATGAGCCTTGCACTAAAAGCTATACTAAATTTTTTTTCGCATATCGCAATCCTTTCAACATAATAATCGCCGTATAGAAATATCGAGAAAACAATACGCATCCTAAGAAGTCGATCACATGATAATTTACATTTTATATCACATCCATAATAAGCTAAGTCATATAATTATAGTATATACATTCACACCTAATTACATATTTACTTTAAACAACCCTACCCTGGTCCTCGGAGTGACCACCTAATCTGGTTAGGGCTAACAAAATACAGCCGACTATATATATATAAACCTAACTCCCTCCCAGCTCATCAAAAGGTCAAACATAAGAGCCATGATAGTCAGATAATGTGAGGGACTCTAAGCATACGACATCTATCAACACACTGGGTACACCATAGTCGATCAAGCGGGTGGAGAGTAGTGCCCATTAGGCACGTCTAGGTAGCCCTCAGCGCTACCCGGAAGGAGTAGATGAACCAGAAGATGTCTCCTCTGAAGGATTAGACTCAGGATTTTAGGAGGCTGTGGTGAGTCATATACAGGAAAGCGGAAAGGGGACGCTGGATCAAAGGTAGGACTCATAACAGGAGTAGCAAACGGTAAGCGAAAAGTACATAAATACGGATACGAGACTCAACAACCAAGTACAGTGACCCTAGCTCCTGTCGTAGTACCACTTGCACATCAGGCATCTCTAGGAAGAACACGATCGAGGCCATCTATATAAAATACATCCACACAGGAATGAGAATCAATGATTCCAGGAGGAAAACACTAGTTGTTACTCAATGATATTCAACTTAATGCAAAATAAGCAATATAATATGTGGTTGTTTATGTAATGGTCTCATTAATTAGTGTCATTATTTCTTATGATCTAATTTCTTATTAGAGAATGTTAAACTTAATGGTAGAACCCATAGGATTCTTCTATATACTTCTCTGGATCGTACTGTCAACGATGTAACGTCGTCGCGTTACAACCTGATATAGTTCACTAGATGGAGTACGTCTACTACATCTCATCTGAATAGCCTCGCTATTCTTTCTAGGACATCCCTTTTCTCATAACGATGAAACGCCGCCGCGATTACAACCTGATATAGTTCTAAGGGCGTAGCACGTCTACTACTACCCGTGAATCCATGAGTTTACCACTAAGCAATTAACATTACATAAGGCTTATTTCTTAAAATTTTCGTTTTTTATAAAGATCTTTAATGTTGGCTTAGGGGAACCTTATGATTCTTGAGAGAAATCTCTTCCTAATAATTCTATATCTCATACTCTTGCTTGAGATTTTCTTGAAATCTCCTTAATTCTTATGAGATATTCTGAAAATCTATTAAACTTTTTATGAAATTTTATATCATCATAACTTGTAAAATTCTTCATGACGAAATTCTTATAAATTTCAAGGGAACTTCTTGAACAATAATTGCTCCTAAATTTTGAAGATACAACCAAGTTTTCCTGCCATTTTTTTTCAAGCTTGATCATTATGTATAGCAAGATAAAACAACTCAAGAGTTATTGCAGAAAAATTCCAGCACATAAGACTTTAGCACATACCCACTTATAGCACTTCTTATATCATCCAAACCAAGATTTAGTGCTGTAAAATTTTAGCACACTAAAAATTCCAGCACATGAAATTCTAATACACAAGATTTCATAACAATCCAAGCACTTATAAATTCTGAAATTTCTGAAATAAAATTCTGGTTGTTTGTATACAAAATCTCATCACAACTTAGTCCATCATAGATTCTAAGAATTGGTTTCAGATTTTTCAATAAGTTCACAAGAGTTGTTCTTGATGTATTCTTCCATATCTATCAATTCCAACACATGTAGTTGCTAGAAAAAAATTCTGATTTCAACATAAACAATTCCATCATAACTCAAGCAATCATAAACCCTAAATTGGTTCAGATTTCAGCATCATAACACCAAGAAAATCAAGCACTTATCTTAGCAAAATAGCTAAACATCATGAAGCAAGAGACTAGGATAATTTTCCTACCTTCCTTGAGTTTTTCCCTAATTTATCAAGCCTCAAAACCCCAAATTCCAGCCCTTATTTGTGCTACCACTAGGACCAAAAGCAAGGGAAAAATAAAATTTTTAATTGATTTTGATGTAGATAAAATGTTCTTGAAGAAGTTTAGAAGCTTACCTATGAGTATCCTTTGAGATTATGGTGTTTTGATGGAATTTTACCCAAAGAGAAAGCTTGGAAAATGAAGAACAAAGAAGGAAGAAAGGAGAACGAAGAAGAAAAGCCTAAACGTGAATTCTGTAAGCTTCACCGAGAACAAAATGCAAATTTTTGTTTCTTTTTCCTTTTTTAATTGCCTTAACTTGGAGAGAAAGTAAGGCAAGTGTTATTTCCGGATTGATTTGTCTTGTATCAGAATTTGGAATATCTATATTTATTTAATTGTCACAAGTGAAAAATTATTTGGAATCCAATAATATCTATTATTTTTACTAAACTCAATGTTTTGGTGTACCGTTATTACCACTTCGGTATACCAATTATTATCATTTTGGTACCCGATTGATACCTAAGAATTCTTACGGGTTAAAAACATCTATTTAATCTTATCATTATTTTTCAATGTCCTTATATCACTTATAGGTCTTATTCTATATCTCTAGTTATAATATTATTATATTGAATTTTTAATAATATTAAATGAATTTTCATTTATTTTATTTTATTTTTTATTTTTTGTGAATCCTTATATTGTTTCAATCATAACTGGGTCTATCGAAATTTTTAAAATCCCTACCTATTACTCGCAATTAATTATTTTATCAGACAAAAAGGTGAGTCGTTACATTCTACCCCCTCAAAAAAAATTTTGCCCTCAAAATTTAGTACCTGGGAAGAGTGCAGGGATAGTCTTCTTTCATACTTGGACTCTAGCTCCAACATATACTCCTTGGATCCTTCCTTTCCCCATGCAACCTTGACAAGAGAGACGGATTTCCCTCGGAGTTGCTTCATGCTTCTATCTACTATTTGTGCTGGTGGTAGCTCGAAAGTTAGGTCATCCCTCAGCTGTAGTGATTTAGGTTCTAGTATATGACTAGAATCAGGGTTGTATTTTCGAAGTTGTGACACATGGAATACGTCATGGAGGTTTGAGAGATGTGGAGGTAAAGCTATACGGTATGCTACCGAGCCTACACGACCTAGGATTTGGAATGGACCAACAAGGCGAGGATTTAATTTTTTGACTTTAATAGTTCTACCTATCCGCTTGTAGGGGTAACCTTCAAAATACGTGATCTCCCTCTTGAAATTCTAACGGTCTCCTCCTCTTACGAGGTAGCTTTTCTGCGAGCTTGAGCAGTCAAAATCTTACTTCGGATCCTCTTTATCTGTCGGAGTCCGTTGAATGAGGTCTGGTCCCAAAAGACTAGTCTCGCCTGATTCGTACCAACAAAGAGGCGATTGACACTTCCTTCCATACAGCTTCATAGGGAGCCATTCCGATACTTGCATGGTAGCTGTTATTGTAGGAAAATTCGATTAGTGCAGCATTGTCCCAACCCCCACGATATTCTAGCACATATGCTCTCAACATATCTTCCATGTTTGAATGGTCCTTCAGTTTGCCCTTCAGTTGGGGATGATAAGCCGGTCAGACAAAGTTTGCTCCCGAAAGCTTTCTGAAAAGCTCCCCAAAATCTTGAAGTGAATCGCGGATCCTATTCTCATTATAGTTAAAGGAACGCCATGCAGCCTTACAATTTGCTCTATATAAAGTTTAGCCAACTTCTCTAGAGAATATGAGACTCTGATAGGTAGAAAGTATGCAGACTTAGTTAGTCTATCCACTATAACCCAGATGGCATCATATCCTGATGGTGTTTTGGGTAATCCCGTGACAAAGTCCATGGAAATGCTTTCCCATTTCCATCCTAGAACTTCAAGGGGTTGTAATGTACCTGGTGGCTTCTTATGCTCAATCTTTACCTTCTGGCAAGTCAAACACTTAGACACCTTTTCCGCTACATCAATCTTCATTTTTGGCCACCAAAACATCTGCTTAAGATCTTTATACATCTTTGTGACTCCTGGGTGTATAGAGAAATTACCTTGGTGAGCTTCTTCTAAAATATCAGGACGAAGATTTCCCATTCTCGGCACATAGACCGATCTTGATACCTCCATATCCCATCTTTATCTCTGCAAATCCGTTATGCTTCCCAAATTGAACTGAGGTCATGGTCTCTTGAAATTCTGAATCTTCTTGCTTGGCTCGTGAAATTTCCTTCTTGAAGTCACTTGTGACCCTAATTTGACCTAAATATACACTCTTAGGCCTCTCTTCTACTCCCAATTTAAGGTTTCGAAAAGTCTCTTCTAACTCTGCCTTTAATCATCATCCATGAAATACTCAAGGTCTTTCTGCGAGAGCATCTGCACTACATTTGCCTTCCCTGATGGTAGCTTAGATCAAAGTCATAATCTTTCAAAAATTCCATCCACCTACGTTGTCTCATGTTTAAGTCCTTCTGTCAAAAAGATATTTGAGACTCTTGTGATCGAAAAGACTTCAAACTTCACTCCATAGAGATGGTGTCTCCAAATTTTCAAGCAAATACCACTGCTCCAGTTCAAGATCGTGAATAGGGTAGTTCACCTCATGCAACTTTAGTTGCCTTGAAGCATAGGCCACCACATTCCTGTTCTGCATCAAAACGCACCCTAAGCCTCTTCCGATGCATCACAGGTAAACCTCAAATGAACCGTGTGGGTCTGGCAAGACCAACACTGGTGCCGTTGTCAATTTCTGCTTTAGCTTTTGAAAACTCTCTCACACTCTATCAACCAAGTCAACGGTGTATTTTTGCGAGTTAGCTTTGTCAAAGGCAAAGATATCTGGGAGAATCCTTTGATAAATCTTCTAATACCCAGCTAATCCTAGGAAACTTTGAATCTCTGTACAGTGTTGGCCTTTCCCACTTTAACCGCTTCAATCTTAGCTGATCAACTGCAATTCCTCCCGTGATACGACATGACCAAGGAATTTTACTTCCTTCATCCAAAACTCACATTTTGAGAGCTTGGCATACAATTTCCGCTATCGCAGAATCTTAGCACGTTCGGAGGTGCGTCTCATGTTCTTCCTCAGTCTTCGAATAGATGAGAATATCATCTATAAAGACAACCACAAACTTGTCGAGATAAGGTTGAAAGATTCGATTCATGTAGTCCATGAAAATGGCTGGAGCATTCGTTAATCCAAAGGACATCACCATATACTCGTAATGCCCATACCGTGTTCTAAAGCGTTTTGGAATATCTACTTCTCGAACTCGAATCTAGTGATACCCCGATCTCAAATCAATTTTGGAGAATACCTCGCTCCCTCAATTGATCCATGAGATCATCAATCCTTGGGAGAGGATACTTGTTCTTGATTGTCACCTTATTTAGTTGTCTATAGTCAACACATAGCCGCATACCTCCATCCTTCTTTTTCACCAATAGTAGGAGCTCCCCATGGTGATGCACTGGGTCGGATGAAATGTTTACTCAATAGCTCTTCAATCTACTTCTTTAATTCTACTAATTCCAAAGGAGACATTCGATAAGGAGCTATGGAAATTGACCCGCTCCTGGTACCAAGTCAATAGAGAACTCTATTTCCCTTTGTGGGGGAAATGCTGGTATATCTTCTGGAAATACATCAGTATTCTCAACTACCGGTATCCCTTCTACTTCTGTCACCCTCTGCTACACTAGTCAACAAGAATACGTACCCCGTTTACTAGACTTCCCACATCCTAGTTCGAAGGAATTTAGGTAAAAACACATGGAGACTTTTTGTTCAGAGGACATCTGATGGGAATACTACGTCTTATCATAGCACCTTAACATCACACGGTTGGCAGAGAGCCAATCCATGCCAAGAATAAGATCAAGACCAACTAATGGTAGACAGACTAAGTCAATTATGAATGTCCTACCCTCAACTTGAACAAGAACGCCCTTACAAACTTGACTCGTCTTTAGGGTTTATTAGTAGGTGTATGGACAGCCAAATCATGGGGTAAATCAATATGGGCAGTTCAGAAAATGCGCACATTTCAAGATATAAATGAGTGTGTGGCTCCTGAATCATATAGTACTACTAGGGATTCTTGATTAATTCTGCACGTACCTTGAATGAGTTCCTCGATCGTGTAGCTTCCTCAGCATTCATAGTATAAACACGTCCCGTTGTTGTGGCCTGGAAAAAGGCGGCAAATCTCTAGTCGGACATTCCCACTCATGTGACCTGGCTTCTGAGCGATAGCAAATGTTTTGTCCAAACAAACATGGTTTATCACCATGATGCTTTCCACATTTCGGGCATTCCTTGTTATTAAACAATCTTGACAGCTTCCCTTTTCCATTCCCATAGGAAAAATCTCTTCGTGGCGGTAGGGCAGGTTTAAATCTTGGGCCTTGTGGTGCAAACTTCCTCCTATTATCATATTGCTTCGCTCGGGATATAGTCAACTTCTTAGCATATTCTTCCACGAGAGTGCTCTTATTCACCAATGTAGGGAAATCTCTAATTTCCATTGGTCCTATAGTCATCAAGATATTCTCTCGCAGAACCCCTTCATATTTCACACATTTCCACTCTTCATTGGGGTTCTGCTGGTAGATGGTAGAAGACTTACATAATTCCTCAAATTTAGCTGTACTAGGCACCTCATATTTCCCTGTTGGAGTCTCAGGAATTCTAACTCCTTTGCATTTCTTATAGAAACAGGAAAATACTTCTTATAAAAGGCCTCCTTGAACACTTCCCAAGTAATCTCAATCCTAACTCCCTCCAAGAGTCTTCGTGTCCAACCCACCAGGAATTTGCATCAGCATCCAGTACAAAAGCAGCAAATGTCACCTTCTGTTGATTTGAGCAGGCACTGAAAAGATTTTCTTAATTGTCTGCATCCATTCTTCCGCTTTATCAGGGTTCACAGTTCCCTAAAACGAGGTGGACATGCCTTTTGAAACTCCGAGAACATTAACCGCTCATTGCCATTGCCATTTTGATCCCCTTGTCCCATTTGTCTTCCCAGTGTTTCCATCATTCGATTAGTAGCCACTGCTTGTTCCCTAAGCTTGAGCCATATTCCGAAAATCCTGCCTAAAGGCTGCCGTGTCTTCATCAGGCGTATTGTTGCGATTATTGTTAGTACTAGGACGCCTACCTGGAGCCATTAGTTCCTGTCACACATAACAAAAATATTGAGGTGATCAGACTCAACACAAAGCTCAGTGTGACAGAACAAAGTACTTCAAAGGTAAAATCATGCATATAAAATTTTACTCCTTATCTAAACGATAAGATTTTATTGCATGACACTAAAGTCTCAGAGCATGCTTTAGAAGCAAGTAGACCATCCCCAGGCTCTAAAAGGATGAACTACTCTAATACCAAAAATGTAACACCCATCCTACTATAGTGCTATGCTCGAGTCATAACATTTCAGTAAGTAGTTGTTACTCATAACTACTTTATAGACTTTATCTTTCTCATTCATAGGAATTATATGCGTAGGTGTTGTAATAAATATGAGCCTTGCACTAAAAGCTATACTAATTTTTTTTTTTGCATATCGCAATCCTTTCAACATAATAATCGTCGTATAGAAATATCGGAAAACAATACGCATCCTAAGAAGTCGGTCACATGATAATTTACATTTTATATCACATCCATAATAAGCTAAGTCATATAAGCATAGTATATACATTCACACCTAATTACATATTTACTTTAAACAACCCTACCCCTGGTCCTCGCAGTGACCACCTAATCGGGTTAGGGGCTAACAAAATACAGCCAACTATATATATATAAACCTAACTCCCTCGGTAGGCTCATCAAAAGGTCAAACATAAGAGCCATGATAGTTAGATAATGTGAGGGACTCTAAGCATACGACATCTATCAACAAACTGGGTACACCATAGTCGATCAAGCGGGTGGAGAGTAGTGCCCATTAGGCACGTCAGCTAGTAGCCTCACTCTCCGCTACCCCGGAAGGAGTAGAGGAACCAGAAGATGTCTCCTCTGAAGGATCAGTTAGGATTCGGCAGGAGGCTGTGGTGGGTGAGTCATATACAGCGGAAAGCAGGAAAGGGGGACGCTGGATCAAAGGTAGGACTCATAACAGTAGCAACGGGCGAGCGAAAAGTACATAAATAGATACAAGACTCAACAACCAGGTCAGTGACCCTAGCTCCTGTCGTAGTGCCACTGCACATGAGGCATCTCTAGGAAGAACACGATCGAGGCCATCTATATAAAATACATCCAGGAGGAATGAGAATCAACGATTCCAGGAGGAAAACACCAATTTGTTGCTCAATGATATTCAACTTAATGCAAAATAAGCAATGTAATATGTGGTTGTTTATGTAATGGTCTCATTAATTAGTGTCATTATTTCTTATGATCTAATTTCTTATTAGAGAATGTTAAACTTAATGGTAGAACCCATAGGATTCTTCTGATATACTTCTCTGTGGATCGTACTGTCAACGATGTAACGTCGTCGCGTTACAACCTGATATAGTTCACTAGATGGAGTACGTCTACTACATCTCAATTGAATAGCCTCGCTATTCTTTCTAGGACATCCCTTTTCTCATAACAATGTAACGCCATCGCGATTACAACCTGATATAGTTCTAAGGGCGTAGCACGTCTACTACTACCCGTGAATCCATGAGCTTACCACTAAGCAATTAACATTACATAAGGCTTATTTCTTAAAATTTTCTTTTTTATAAAGATCTTTAATGTTGGCTTAGGGGAACCTTATGATTCTTAGAAAAATCTCTTCCTAATAATTCTATATCTCATACTCTTGCTTGAGATTTTCTTGAAATCTCCTTAATTCTTATGAGATATTCTAAAATCTATTAAACTTTTTATGAAATTTTATATCATCATAACTTGTAAAATTCTTCATGACGAAATTCTTATAAATTTCAAGGGAACTTCTTGAACAATAATTGCTCCTAAATTTTGAAGATACAACCAAGTTTTGCTGCCATTTTTTTTTTCAAGCTTGATCATTATGTATAGCAAGATAAAACAACTCAAGAGTTATTGCAGAAATTCCAGCACATAAGACTTTAGCACATACCCACTTATAGCACTTCTTATATCATGCAAACCAAGATTTAGTGCTGTAAAATTTCAGCACACTAAAAATTCCAGCACATGAAATTCTAATACAAGATTTCATAACAATCCAAGCACTTATAAATTCTGAAATTTCTAAAATAAAATTCTGGTTGTTTGTATACAAAATCTCATCACAACTTAGTCCATCATAGATTCTAAGAATTGGTTTCAGATTTTTCAGCAAGTTCACAAGAGTTGTTCTTGATGTATTCTTCCATATCTATCAATTCCAACACATGTAGTTGCTAGAAAAAAATTCTGATTTCAACATAAACAATTCCATCATAACTCAAGCAATCATAAACCCTAAATTGGTTCAGATTTCAGCATCATAACACCAAGAAAATCAAGCACTTATCTTAGCAAAATAGCTAAACATCATGAAGCAAGAGACTAGGATAATTTTCCTACCTTCCTTGAGCTTTTTCCCTAATTTATCAAGCCTCAAAACCCCAAATTCCAGCCCTTATTTGTGCTGCCACTAGGACCAAAAGCAAGGGAAAAATAAAATTTTCAATTGATTTTGATGTAGAGAAAATGTTCTTGAAGAAGTTTAGAAGCTTACCTATGAGTATCCTTTGAGATTATGGTGTTTTGATGGAATTTTACCCAAAGAGAAAGCTTGGAAAATGAAGAACAAAGAAGGAAGAAAGGAGAACGAAGAAGAAAAGCCTAAAACGTGAATTCTAGCTTCACCGAGAACAAAATGCAAATTTTTGTTTCTTTTTCATTTTTTAATTGCCTTAACTTGGAGAGAAAGTAAGGCAAGTGTTATTTCCGGATCAATTTGTCTTGTATCAGAATTTGGAATATCTATATTTATTTAATTGTCACAAGTGAAAAATTATTTGGAATCCAATAATATCCATTATTTTTACCAAACTCAATGTTTTGGTGTACTGGTTATTACCACTTTGGTATACCAATTATTATCATTTTGGTACCCGATTGATACCTAAGAATTCTTCCTGGGTTAAAAACATCTATTTAATCTTATCATTATTTTTCAATGTCCTTATACCACTTATAGGTCTTATTCTATATCTCTAGTTATAATATTATTATATTGAATTTTTAATAATCTTAAATGAATTTTCATTTTTTTTATTTTTTTAATCCTTTTATTGTTTCAATCATAACTAGGTCTGTCAAAATTTTTAAAATCCCTACCGATTACTCGCAATTAATTATTTTATCAAAGACAAAAAGGTGAGTCGTTACAACCATAACCTAGATTACTCCCAAAATGGTGGAGTATAGGGTGGCCCCAAGGAAAATAATGATGATGATGACAAGATTTTAAGTCACCTAGGACACTAAAGAAATGAAATATGTGCACCATGTCTTGTGCATAGCTATTATGGTATGATGTTCTTCTGCATAGCATTTATGAGATTATGATGAGAAATATGATGTTCTTCTATGCATGTTATTATGATATGATGATGAGGAATATGATGTGTTGATGAAAGGAAAAGTTCATTATAAACATGACATGCTAAGTTTATGATGCATTATAAGACGCATGATTAAATCTACGAACCTCGATAAAGTATATTTTCGAACTTAATAAATCAATCTTAGCATGCTCACTATTTCATAATGAAACTTGAGGTTCCTGGGACGATGATGATGACACAATGCATCATGAGGTGAGTACCCTACTGAGATTCTTTTTATAAGTTTCTCACTCCCTCTATTTTTTTTCTTTCCATCTCGTCTTCAGAAATAGAAGGAAGTGCTCGTGAATCACGTTGAGGCTTTTACCTGGTAGCTGAACTTGATCCTGCTAGTTTCACTCGTATATTTCAGATATCTATCCCTATCCTTGGAGTGTTATTACTAGATGCCATTAATGGATGTCCTTCCATCCATATATTATTTATGTTTTGTTAGATTGCCTACACCTAGTCTTATTCTGTTGGTAGGCAAACTATCTATGTGTTATGTAATTATGGATGTTATATGATAGAGCCAATATGATGTGTTTTTCATGCTATATTTGCACGGTATTCGCTTTATTTTGATTATTGTTCACATTATGTGCGGCTCACGTTTTCAATTATGTTTAAAAAAAATGGCTTGTAATTTCACTAAGTATTTTCAAAGTATGATGAAAGAACTGAAGCAAAGAGTAAAGTCTAGTAATTAATCAGATACAACCTAGGTGTATTAGGTTAATTATTAGGGTGTTACACAATCTGCTATGCTGAATACATGCATTAAGATTCATTATAAAAGACACGGACCTTGGATAAATTCGTTTATGAAAATCTCATAATAAACCCATGCATGCTTAACCTTTTCATAATAAACCCAAGGTTCCTAGGGCGTAAATGATGACACTAGGATAGAGATTTCCCTATGAGATTCTTTAGCAAGATTCTCACCCCTCTCTCGTTCTCTTTCCGTTACGTCTTCACATCAATGGCGTCGTTCGTGATCTTCATTGACCCGCCCACTTGGAGGTGCACTATGACCCCGAGCATCAGTCTTACCACTTCCAGGGTCATTGTGAGGTGCGCGTTTTGTGTACGTGGGACACCGTTGCCTTCCCCGCTCCAGCTATCACTTTGATCGACTTCACCTTTTGACGATGACCTGATCTTTGAGAGGACGCGACCTCGAGACGAGCAGACGTTGTGCCGTCCTTCTTCATTGGCACCACTTAATACCCCAGTATGTTCCCCGTGTCTCATCGAGGCCGATCCTTCAGAGGGCTCTTCCCTTCGTTCCCTATGGATTCTCTGGAGGTAGCGAGGACACGCCACCAGCCGAGGCATGCGAGGCGTGCTCGACAGCCGAGAGGAGACCACGTCGTGGAGGCCACGCCGTTCTTTCAATTCCCATGCCTGAGATCTCTGCTTCGTTGGGCTACATCCAAGGAGCTCCGTCAGCTACTATATCTCCCCATTGGATCAGCGTCATCAGGAGGCATGGAGGAAGTGGGTAGTATAGTTGGGAGTCTTATCTTGTGGGATTTACCATGTACTTGCTTTTATTTTCCTTTCCGTTTATGTATTTCAGTTTTATGTACTGAAGCTCTGCCCACTAGTATGGTTATGACTCTATATTATCTTTTCAATCATGTACTAAACTAATTATGATTAGTGTTATAACGGATGTTTTATGATCAAGATGTTCCTCATTTCTTTTTGTCTTGTATGATGTGTTTGCCTTACCTTGCATGACTTAGTTGCTCTTCTACTTTACGTTATACGCAAAGGCTCGCATTTTGTTTTACACACATGTATTTCAAAAAAAAAATTTACCTGATTTTCCGTAAGTAATTTCACAAATAAGTTTAAAAGGAAGTAATATCTAATAATTAATCTTAACGCGTCATAGGCGTGTTAGGGTTAAATATTAGGGTGTTACAAAATGCATGCTAGGAACTCTTAAGCTTGATTTATGAGAAATAAATGAGAATCCTATGGGCTTGATTGTTTACATGTGATCAATGCATGCATTGGTAAAAAGAAAGATGATAAATTAATATATATGACTAAAAAGCATGTTGGAACTTCAATTGTGCATGTTCTAACATATGGGTAAAATAGAGACAAGACTTATGTTGGGCAAAAGGGAAGGCAAAAAAGGGACCTCCCTAGAGATATTATGAGTCGGAGACATATTGGCTAGGAATAGAACTATGAGAGATTCGGAAAAAAGAGAAAAATAAAGTCCGATGATCATGTATAGAAATGAACTCAGCTTGACAAGCTTTATTGCCCATTGTGGAGTTGTCCACTACAGATACCATTAGGTATAAACTACCCATTGTGGAGTTGTCTACTGCAAATACTACTTGGTATAGAACTAAGTCTTCCCTATGTTGATGAAAAAAGAAAAACACATTGAATTGGGTTGCATGGTTCCAAAAGGAAATGCATGATTATTATTGTTTCTGATATGACTTTACATGATATTTCTTATATAAATGAAATTGTTAGCTATGTTTCATTATGTTTGAAGGAGTGCCTTACTGAGAATTTTATAATATTCTTATCCCTATGTTTGTATGCATTGTGTATTGTATTCAGATCCTATCGATGCCGTCCTGTATTTTTCTTAACTCGCCATAGTGGGTATGGCACTATGACCCAGGACTACATTCTCGTATGCAGTTGGCTATTTGTAGGTCTGAGCTTATGTGTTCTTTGGTCACTCTTTTAGTTCGTCTTACACGTTGACTTCCCATCGCTTCTTTATGATGAAGTGCCACTCTACTTAGCCTATCTAGTTGTTTTCGATGTCTCGCCGCACTACCAGGATCCTCTCAGGAGATGCTCCCTTTTCATCTTCCTTTTCGACTCTGATCCACCCATAAGTCCTACCCGCTTAGGTGATGCCATCATACCAATGGCTAACAGATTTCTCTAGGGGATATGAGACATTCAAGGACTTCTTATCATGTACAGAGTTCTAGCTTAGTGTTAGGACTCTGCTAGACCTATTTTGTTAGATGTTTTTGAGGTCCATTTATATATATATATGTTATTTTTGCTAGGCCTAGTCTTGAGGCTTTGGTAGAACTGGATATGGTTCTTTTTTTTTTTACTAAGTTCCTAAACAGCGTTATGAGTAGATTAACTTATCTTTCTCTACAACTATATATATATATATATATCTGTGTGTGTGTGTGTGTGTGAGTTTTCGCAACAAATGAGTTAAATTAACCTTCTTCTCATTTCTCGACTAGTATAGACAATATCAAAACATGACACTCTTCTAGTTACCGTGTTAATACTTGACTAAGGCACTATGGTTAGAAGGGTGTTACATCTAACACCCAAACCTCAATCGTTTCATCTTCTTGTACAAAGCTTCATTCTCTGCAACCTTCACCAAACCCTCATAATCTTCAACTTTTAATTTATCCTCTTATACACTATCTCTTTACCATCATTCTAAGGCAAATACTTTGACTTCACATTGCTCACATGGGAACTCTCCTCATGTATGAAGAGCTTTTCCTAGTAGTACTACACCAATAACTACTCCCAGGAAGTGGCTTTTGGGAAAGACCAAGCGAAGAACTAATGAACATGGTTCTCATCCTATTGGAAGTTTTCTTCTATCAAGGCTGGGAAGAAGTTCCTGAGATATCTAGATAGAATTTTCACTAAGATGGTGACTACTTTCTACTCCCACCTTGGGCAAAGAACCGCACCACCCTCAAAACAATCATTCATGACACCTATATGGAGATTGGGTTGTTTGAACTTTCTAACTGGTTCGGGCCCACGTTGTGAGAGTAAACTATTGAGCGCAAAATGAATGGTTCAAGTCACTTGGAGTAAGCCTTGAAGAAGTCTCCTAGTGTTTCACTAATTCCCCACTTCACAAGCCTTCTGATAATACTACCTTCATGCTAAGCTTAAGGGTGAGAAAGGTATTCATTGTTGTTTAGTTTACCATTCTTCCTAGGGAAGGAAGTACTGATGTACTACTAGGCATGGACTATATGTTGCTATTTTGTCAAATGACAAAGAAAATTTAATCTACCTAAGATGATTATGAACTCCATGCTTAGCGCTATCACTAAGGAAAAGGAAAACGTTGGGTTTTGTAAAAAATGTTGACAAAAGTTTTCTAGCACATCAAGATACCTTCTTGTTGAAGAGTAGTTTGAATATCTAACAGGCATAGACTACACCATACTCTCTTTCAAAACAATGAAGAGAACCAAGTCTGGACCTATGAAAACAAGTTCCAGAAAGTAGCTCCAATCAGGGATGCTAAAGTAGAAAAGGCTACTTAACTAAACAATAAAGAAAAAGTAGAAAAAGGCAGATCAAAAAGGAAAATACTCCTATTTGAGAGCAGTTAGAAAGCTCTGAGGAAAACAAAGCAAGCATCTAAAAGGACTTTGTTTGAGGCAATTCCTCTGAGTAGAACAAAAGAGCAAAAGGAGACAAGTCAAGAAACAAAAGAGCTTAGACTTCAAAGCCTTCTAACCCTTTAAACTAGATTTTAACCTCTAGAAAGTGAGCTTCCTAAGGGAAGGCCACTCCCAATTCGCAAAAAGGACTTTGAGTATAAATATGGGAATCTGCCTAAGGGAGTGCCTAGAATAGCACTTAGTATCTAAAGACATATGTGATGTTAAACATGCAAGGCGTGCAAGGGATATCTAATCTCTAAGAAGGATGAGGAGGAAGGAATGAGTTCTTAAGGAGAGAGAATTCTCTAAAGAGAAAAGAACTGGATAAAGATAGAAAGATAGAAAAGGGATATGAATCTTCTAAGGCTAAAAGAAGAAGGTACATGTAGTTCTGGAACCCTTTGTAATAGTTGAAGAACAACCTACAAGGCCTATGTCCTAGCAGTTCGGGTTTACCTCCTTTCCAGCTTTACGCACCTCCCAGAAGTTAGATGGCTTCAAAACCTACTCCACCACAAAATTAACCACAGTTCCAAAATACAGCACAGTGAGGCTCAGAATGGCTTCCCAAGACACAAGTGATGACTTCATGACCATCAATCAAATGTTGGAATCCATGACAAAATCCATGGAGTCTAAGTCACAACCTAAGGGAAGGTCTTGATAAACTCAATTTCTTTGTAAATGAGTTATTTCAAACCTTGGAGCCAATTATTTAAGAGCCAACTAAGAAGCTAATAATCAAAGAACCAGCTAGAAAGCGACTAAGCTAGAAACTCGTTGTTATTCTATGGCACCTCAACCTCTTCCTTCCATAAGAATAACTCCAATGGTAGAGGAAGAGGATAAGACCTCAAAAACAAGTGCTCCTCAAGTTGAAGAAGTTGTTGCTTTTCCCTCAGTTCTGTTTCTCATCCCGCTCTGCTTATACTCTTGTGTCCATTCTCAGCCCACTACGCTGAAGTTCCATCCACTCCACCACTTGCTGCTCCAACGATATGAATGCTTGTAAATCACCAAAGTCTAGGGACGACCCGACATTCCTGAGCCTACACCCAGGCTGCCCCGCACCAGGAATAATCCACCTACCACACCAGCCTTCATTCAAGCCTTCAACAAGTTGTCCTGGGTCCAACTTCTTTGGATAATTAGAAGGATATAGCTTCAAGGTTGGATCGTTTAAGCCTCCAATAGGGAGATTGTCCTATAACTCCAAAGACATGAAGAGCTACTACTTCAGATTCTTCAATGGTTTGTTATGATGAAGGAATGAAGCATTGTTATTGGAGATTCTCTAAGAACTAGGGCGACTGGGCTAATAATGGTGTCACATGGGTTCTAGCACACCCTTTTTTGCCAGGACAAAGGAGGAAGAAAACAAAGTTTCAAAAAATCTTATGTTAAGGAATTCAAGGGGAGCAAGTTGAGGGGAGTTAAGAAGATACTTTTTTATCACCATTGCATTTTGTTGTTAATTGAACAATGTTTTTTTATTATTATTGCTCTAATATCTGAACATTTATCTTTTTGACACATATATGATATCTATCCTTCTTAAGTTTTTTTTTTGTTAAGCTTTCAAGCTCTGATACATATCTATGCTATAATATACTTTGTTGAAGTATGTGACGCCGATTTTTTCTGGATCGAGTACAAATGACCGAAATGTCCCTGAGGTCATTTTTATTCTGAATGCGAGGAAATTTACCCTATCTCGAACGGGTCAAACTCAATGTTTGAAGGGATTGTATCCATTACATTTGATATCCGAGGTGAAAATCTCGTTTCTTAACTTTGGGCTCAAAATGACCAAAATATCCCTGTGTTCTACATCTGTAAAAGGTGCCATTTGAGCCCGAATTTTCCAGGAAGTTTAGAATGATGTTTTCAAGTGATATTTGATGTTTAGTCCAGCCAGGTTAGTCTAGCAGTTTTAGTGCAAAATTACCATTTTGCCCCTAGAATAGTGTACAGTGAGCCTAATGACGCAATTAAGCAAACCTAAGCAATATTAGGCTCTAATCGAAGATTAATTTATTTCGATAATTAATCTAGAGTCAAAATAATTTATTAAGGTTAATTAGGACCTAAGATTGCTTAGTTAAACTCTAATTGCATTTTTAATTCAAGATTCCTAGTCATGGAATCTTGAATAGTATTTTCTTTTTAATTCCTTATGTCATACCTCATTTGACCAAAAGAATGATTTTAAATTATTAATCTAGCAAGATTACCCTCCTAATCAAGTCTTGACAACCTTAATTAGCCAATTACCTCACCTAAACACTTTCTTACAACTCCTAACCAAAACCTTAATCAAAGAAACACCTAAACACATCACTAAAACACAATTACATGAGCAAATTAATCCTTCCCTTGGCTGCAAATCTGCCGAATGCATGGCCTCCAAGGAAGTGTCACATGTTGAATTTTTCTTCACTCCAAAGACCATGCCTTGCCATACTTGTGCCCATACTCAACCATGCTTGAACCCATACTCAAAGACATACCTTGTAAGAGATATTTTTCTCACTTTTTCCTTTTGGCCATCGGCCTTCCTCCCAATCAGCCACCATTGTCCAAAATTTCTATAAATACCAAGCTTGGAAGAACCTTGATACACTTTAGATCATTTGCTAAGTTTAGTTTTCTTGTTCTTCTCTTATTTCTCTCAATTTCTCTTCATCTTGCTCTTCTATTTCCTTTCCTCAAAGAACCTTGCCACCACAAACCACCACAAACAACCATAAACCACCACTCCCTCACCTTAAACCATCTCTTAAACACTCAAACTTTCCATTTCCAAGCTTAGAAACTCAAGGAAAAATCATCTTCCTTGAGCATCCTCCTTGGCTGAATCCATCTTCACTTCCAAGGGAAGATTTTGTCTTCTCAACTCTTCAAGAATCAAGCTTTCTTTCTTCCTTTCAAAGACTTCCTTAGGTAGGGGTTTTGTTTTCAAGTTTTTACTTGTTTTCTTCAAGAAAAGTTCTAGTTTTCTCTCTTTGTTCAAACTCTTTTTCTTCTCTTTTCATTTCGGCCATGAGGCCTTTTTATGAGGAAAACTTTGGCTTGATGATGAGGTTTCAAGATAATGACTTGTTGTTGTCATGTGAGAAACCTTTAAAGCTTGAAACAACTTGGTCTTGGACCATACATGCTTGTGTTTCTTTCTTTTTCTTGCTTATATTTTCGGTTCTTTTTCCTTTCCTTCTTGAATGATTTTGGTTTCCTTTCCTTTTTCCTTTAAAGATTTCGGTTTCCTTTTTCCTTATTTGAACAAAGTTTGCTAAAAATGTTAAGTAGATCACAAAAGTTTTGTTAAAGAAAATTAATCACATGTTTTCAAAGAGCTCTAAGCTTACCCTTGCCAACCTTAAAGTTGGTTAGCCGTTCTAAGAGTTTTACTCTAGATTGAAGCCCATGAGCAATAAAATAAAGAATATGACTTAGTTCTTGTATTTTGTTTAGATAAAGTGTTGAGCTTTGTGTCTATTTTCTTGAGCTTGATGATGAAGTTCAAAACCAAAGGCTTCTTTGAAGTCTTGGTGCCAAGAACTCTAAAGCTCACTTTATGTTGTTAAGATACATATTTGGGTTAAGGTTATGATATTCCTTTAAAGTCTTGTAAGAGCTCTAGTTAAGATAAAATGAGTTGCATACATGTTTACATTTATGCCTTGCATAGGATGTTTATTTTGATGTCATCACTAAACTCTCAAGAATAACTAAATGAACTTGCATATTATCATGTTTAAATTCCAAGCTTGCATTTCATGTTTATATTTCAAGCTATCACTTAATCTTTAAAGATAATAATGAGGTTGCATCCCATATTTATTTTATGCTCTCACTTTACTTTCTAATGAAGAATAAAATAAGTGCATATCATGTTTAAGTTTATGCCATCACTTAAATGTTCTAGAGCTCAAAGACTTGCCCAAGTATCTTGCATAAAGGTTTAGAAAATGGAGGCATTTCAAGGAATTCCATTTCAGCCTTGTGGTGATGATGATGGACTTGGATGAGTTTCTCTATCATAAGTGCCCATAGTCTAAGTCTTGGAATTTTTCTAAGCTTAGATGTACTCAAGGAAGCTTTATGAACCAAGTTTTATGTTTTAAATCCATTCCTTGAGCTAAACAATTTAGCTACTGACCTTGTGTATATTTTTATGATTTTAATGAGATAAATTGGTTTCTAAAAGAGTTTTGAGTTTCTAAAATTATTCCAAGAGAAAACTAGCAACTTATATGCATTTTAATTCATGAGAATATGTGATTCTATGGGAGTTACATTTCGTTCTGCCCTTTATGTTTGGCCACTGTATAAATTCTGTTTTATGGTGTTCAAATGTGTAAAATTATATTTGAGTGGAGCAAGGAACGATTTAGGAAAGTTTAGAAAGAATAAGTAATTAAAAAGGGCTTAAAATGTGAATTCTAGAACACTTAGATGCACAAATTTGTAATTTTGTTCCAGCATAATTGGAATTAAGAAAAATGGTTTATAATTAGTGGATATGTGTAGGAATCCCTCATAAATGGTTTAGGAGTCAAAAATGAAGAATTTAGGACCCCGTAATCATGAGGTAAAATTCTGCCCAAAAGACATAGAGATGTTTGGTTATGTAATAATTCATAAACATTAGAGAAAATTATAGGTAATGGTCCCTTAGGTGTTATAAAAATCCATAATGAATTAGGATAGAGGTTCCCTATGAGATTCTTTAGCAAGATTCTCACTGCCCTCTCTTTATTTCTCTTTCCGTTACGTCTCCAGGTCACGATGACGTCGTTCGTGATCTTCGTTGACACCCTGGTGGGAGGTGCATTACGACCCGAATCATCAGCCCATCACTTTCAGGGTCATTGTGTCGTGCGCATTTTTTCATACATGGGACGCCCGTTTGCTTTTCCTTTTAGCTTCCGCTTCACCCTGACCTCTCCATGGCGACGACATGATTTTTGAGAGGACGCGACATCGTGACGAGCAAATCGCCGTGCCGACCATCACCCTTCGGTATGACGATCGGAGTACGTGCCTCATACGTCGATGCGGGAAGGACCTATGAGGACTCATCGGCCGATCCCATTCAGAGGATTCCGCCTCTCGGTGCCTTTAGTCGCCGGAGGGAGCCAGCACCCCTAGCTTGAGGCCTATGAGGCGTGACGCCAGCCAAGCGCCCCCACCGAGGTGGCCACGTCGTTTCGCCGATCCGAATGCCCACGTCCCCTCTCCATTGGGCCATATGAGGAGCTTTGACAGTCGCCCTACATCTCCCCATCCGAGGAGTAGCATCTTCTGGAGCTTTTAGAGAGGGAGGGTTGCTTATGGCTGTAGTATCCTTTGCGGGTTTTGTCCATGTATTAGCTTTCTATGTTTCCTTGTATTTCATGTTTCTGGATCTGCAAGCTCTGCCCACTGCATGGGTAAGACATTATATTATATTTCCGTTGTTATACCAAACGATTAGATCTAATATTATGATGTTTGTCTCTATGATTGAGGTGTTCTTATTTTTTTTTATATTTTGTTATTTATTTACTCTTTTGTGACATTTCGTTTTATGCAATGGCTCACACTTTGTTTTACGCATCCTTCTCATAAAAAAAAATTTACCTGATTTCCGTGAAGTATTTTGCAAATGCATTTTAAAAGGAAGTAATAACTAATAATTCCTTAATACGTCCTAGGCGTGTTGGGTTAAATATTAGGGTGTTATAAAGTAGCCAATCATATATCTTGTTTACGTGTATGCTTTATAAGTCTTAAGCACTTGTTCTGATATGCTTTATATTCAGGACATTTGATGTTTAGCTACATCGATCATACACTCATTTTTCTTAATTGTATGATTAGCTCTAATACATATTTGTTAATGCTCTATATATATGTATTAGTGCTTTTATATGTTTCTCAACACACGATCTTGAAGTTCTTCTGATAAAAACATATATGCTTTGATACACAAATATGAAGTCTTATATATCTCATAAGGTCTATACATATGCTCTAAACAACATGATCAATTTGTTTTTGAGCTTCATAAACTTCTTTTGTGTGCAAGTATATATGTAGATGTTTTTATGCATAAAAAATTTGCATCGTGTTTCAAAAATCTATTTGGATAAAGATGTGTTGAATGTGAATTTAAGATTAAGAGAAAATATCACTAGTATCACGCACTTTAGTCAAAAATGCGTATTTTCAGAAGGTCAACTACTAAAAATCAAGCTGTGTTTATTCAACAAGCTTATATGCTCTTATCCTTTTCAAACCTTTGATACCTCCCAGAAAGTGTTTTGATTAACTTTGGAAACCTTAATTGAAATAAAATAGCTTCAATCACTTAAGGCAATAAAGCTTTTTTATTTCATCTATATCATACCTTAAGAAGACTCTCTGAAAATCATATAATATGTATTATTTGAAAGAATATTGGTTTATCAAGCTCTATATCCTGCCATATGTTTCTTTCAAAATCTCTTCAAAAGATTTTCTAAGAATTGGTTTGTCATCATCAAAGGGGGAGATGGTTAGCTAGAACCCTTCAAAGCTTAATTGCCAAATGTTTTAAATGATAACATAACCAATTTCAAGAAAATATTTTGAAGAAGGACTAATCGTTTCCTTGAGTTTCTTAAAGCAACTAAAGGTCTTTTACATTGGCATAACATGGTCTTAAAACGAAATATTTTCACATGACATTTGCAAACATGTTTAATCTCATTTGGAAGATTTGGACCTAATGAAAGTGAAAAATATATCGTGGATGAATGAACATATGCTCAATGGATTAGAAAACTCTCAAGTACAAGAAACCAAGGCTCAGATCTTTAGTAAAGTAGCACATGATTTTAGAAAGTATATTTCAAGTAAGATTTCAATCCAACTCTGAAGCAAGTGTATACAACTGTAACATCCTCCTACAACATCAGTCTTAAGCCATAACATTGGACTTTAAGTTGTTACTTATAAATTAGTGGACCTTTCTTACATATCTATAACAAGTTTGATTAATTTGTGTAATAACTAACTAAGCATAATTCTATTAAAATATATAACAAGGAAACACATTTATTGGATACATATTTAAGTACAAAGGATGCTCTTCTATGAGCTTTAATACATATATGTTCTTTATTAACGTTTACAAACATATACATACCACTGAGTACAACCTAATAAACACTAACTACTAAACTATTGCAATCTGATTCCTTTTGTGTAGCAACATACCTCTAGCTTAACCTAGAGACGACACAAAAACACAAACAGATATGGGTGAGAATTATACAATTCTCAATAGGGCATTCTAACTATGTAACATCCTCCCAAGTGCAACGTCATCCTTAAGTCATGACATTATGCTTAGGAGTTGTTACTTATAAATTAGTAGACCTTTCTTAGTCATCTATAGAAGATCGATTGAACCGTGTATTAATTAACTCTGGTTCATAAAAAATATATAGTAAGAAACAATGTATTTATTTAATACAAGTCAAGTACAAAAGGAAGCTCTTCTATGCGCTTTAGTTCCCATCTGTCTTTACTACATTTAGAATATTATATATACACAATAGATACAAGTTCCCACAACTAAACTATAGAAATTACAATTTAGTCTTTCTTAGCTGCTTCACTATCCTCTAGAATCAACTTGGAGACGACATATAAACACAACAAGCAGGGGTAAGAATTCTGAAATTCCCAGGAGGGATCCCGAAATACATAATTATAATGTCATCGTCATCATCCCAACCACTTCGGTTTATCAAGAAAATGTGATCATACAATACATATTAAATATCCATTTTAAAGTTCTAAAATCATCCTTCCGAAGTGGGTAGCTTTTATTATTCAATCACATATCATACTCCTCAATAGCATATAAACCCTATACTACTAAACCATAACTTAACATATTGGCCTAAATATTAATTCTAAAATCCTTCATTTAGCACATAAGATAAAAGACTACTTTAGGGTAATAGATTGCCTTTTCAGGACTAGCTTATTCCTATACATAATCATTGGATTTACTTTCTCCAATTCTCATACAAACCTATTCCTAGTCAGGTTTACTTTCCCCGATCTAATTCAAGGGTAGTCAGGTTTACTTTCCCCGACAACCGGATTTACTTCTCTAGCCCAAGAATTATAAACTTTATGCTTTTCTTGGTAGTCAGGTTTACTTTCCTCAATCGATTTACTTTCTCCAACCCAAGAAACATAATCCTATGCTTTCCTTTCACATATGAGCAATTGTAATAAGCATTCATATCTATGTGTGCCAACCCCATCAATAAGTTCAAATGTTCAATTATTCATTTTCATATTCTTGTGCTCATGCCATACTAGTACAAGATGCCATTATTTCATCAATTTCAAGCATCAATTCATTTTTAGCACAATGGCAGATTTCACATATTCATAGCACAATTTATTTGCATACCAAACAATCAATTTAGAGGCTATAAAAATTCTCAAGGACACTTCAATGTGTCCACAAGGTCCCATAAAAATTTCAAAGAAAAAGAGTTATCTAACTTGTGAAAAAATTAGACAACTTTGGAGGTCAAAAACCCCCTATTTACAGCCAATAGCCATAGTTCCTAATTTTATTACCCTATCAAATGAACATATCACATCATACAAAAATTCACAGTTGGACTTCAATATGTCCTAAATACCCTGTAAAAATTTCAGGTGATTATTCAATCATTTGGTGTAGTAATAAAATTAGCAAAATTTATAGCTTCAGTCTAATAATCCAGGCAGCACATAGTTCACTTCAGTTCATGATTTTTTTCAGGCAGGAGAGTCGAAACAAGGCTCAAGAAAATTTATGAAACTAGCATAGGATATTAGCTTCAACATATATTTTTTCTAGCTCATGGAAATACCTACAAATATACCAGAAAATTCATGTTCAGTTTCTGCCCAGCAAAACCGAAATTCCAGCAACATGCTTCAAAATCTTTTTTGACAAAAATGATTTTTAACATCATCCAAACACTCCACCAAAATTCATACATCAATATCAAATATTATCAACCAATATAGCTAGAAATTGACGAAGATCAATCAGAAATGTTAAGAATAAATTTGGGAAGAAAAGGCCAAAGAAAACCTTCCACTTCAAAGCTCTCAAATCAACCTCAAATCCTTCAAATCAGTGAGGAAGCAAGGCATCAAGGTGAGAATTGATGGAGATTTGAGATTTTAATCGGTTAGATTTGTAGGTATTGAGGTGTAGAACAAGTTTAGTGAAATGATCTTAGTGTTTTAGTGACTTTGAGCTAGGGTTTGCAAGCTTGAAGTTTGTTACTGGAGGTTTGAGAGGAAGAACAATAGAAGGCGCTTTTCAAGGCCTCTTGCTGAAAATGATGATGGCTGGGTGATAAGGTTGGTTGTGTTGTGTTTATCTTGTGTTAAAGTATAGATATCATATAATATAAATGTGTAATTCTTTAAAGAAAAGGAAAACAATATGGCTGATTTAATCTTGGTTTACAAGATTAAATCTTAGCCTTACACTTGGCTTGAATGGATATACATTATCCATGTATAATGAGTAAACTATCTTTCGATGTTAGAAACCACACACCGAAATTTTACCGAGCGGATGAGATATTAGCTCCCGAGTAAAATATAATAAATGAAATGTCAAGATTAAAAATTTCTTTTCAAGTTTTAATCCTTGCCATCCACTTGGCATAAAGTGGTTGGTAAAGGTTACTTGGCCACCAAGTAACTTGTACGATGTTAAAACTCACATCAAAACTCTACCAAACGGATAAAATACCGTACCCGAAATAGTCAAACATTACCCGAAAATTAATTCTAGGTATAACTTCTCATTCCTTACATTTCTAACCTTAACCCTCTTTTCAATCCGTATTTTTTTAATCCTGGGTTTCAGCTGATCTTACTGCTCATGGGGCTTGCAAGGTTACTATTCACCCGCTGATTTTTTTTTTGACAAATCCATTGGGCCACCCTCATCATTGTTAAACTGTCAAATTTTTTAAATTACAATTAACAAAGCTTAAATTAATTTTTAAATAATTTTCAAGGTGTTACAAGTTACACAATCATAATGCCATCGTCATCGCCCTTAGCCACTTCCAATTTATTAAGAAAATGTGAGCATGCAACATATTTCAAAGGTTCATTTTAAAGTTCAAAAACCATTCTTTCGAAGTGGGTTTCTTTTAGCATTCAATCACTTAAAGCATATATCTCATAATGTTCCAAGAAATACTAAATCACACAAGGAGAAAATCAGAATAACATGAGTATGCCTATGATAACCGCAGTGAAATTATTTCAAAGTGACCTGGTTCACTTATGGCCATATGTAACATCCTCCCAAGTACGACCCCATCCTTAAGTCATGACATCATGCTTAAGAGTTGTTACTTCCTAATTAGCAGACCTTTCTTAAATATCTATAGCAAGATTGATCATTTCGTGAAGTAACTAAGCGTAATTCTATTAAAATGTATAATGAAGAACCAAAACATTTATTTAAATACATAATTAAGTATAGGGAAGCTCTTCTAAGAGCTTTACTACACTACATTCACGTTTCATTTATATACATACAACTCCAACAAAGCACAGGAAGTAAAAACATCAACTAATAAGTACTACGATTTCTGAGTTCTTCAAGTTGCAGTTCCATTGTTTTCTGATCAACCTGAGGTGACACGAGAACACAAAAACATAGGGGTGAGAATTACACAATTCTCAGGAGCAACTCCCAGTTACACCATCATAATGTCATCGTCATCGCCCCAGCCATTTCGGTTATTAAGAAAATGTGAGCATGCGACATATATCAAAGATTCATTTTAATGTTCAAAAACTATTCTTCCGAAATGGGTTTCTTTTATCATTCAATCACTTAAAGCATATATCTCATAGTATTTCAACATTGAGTAAATCATCCTAGGCAGACAATTCAGTAAGTAAGTCGAGTAGCATATAATACATGCAATGAACTTATCTCAAAGTAACATGGTTTCACTTATGGCCATAAAGATCAAATTGGTGCATTTTTCTTTTTCATTGACATAGAAAAGACTTAGTTTATACCCAACGGGTATTTTTGTGGACAATGCCACAATAGATAATTTATACCAAATGGTATTTATAGTGGATTACACCACTTAAGGGAAATAGACGTTATCAGGATTAACATTCCTATACGTGATCATCGAACTTCATTTTTTTCCATTTCCAAGTCACACACAGATCTATTCTAGCTAATACGTCTACCGACTATAAATTAGGGAGTTCCTCTTTCAATTTCCTTCCCTCATTCAACCTAAGTCTTGTTTCTATTTTGTCCATATGTCAGAACATGCACAATTTAAGTTCATATATATTCTCTCAAATGCATGCATGAGCCACATGTAGGTATTCACTCATATTAGAGGCCCATTCATGCCTCATGGATAAGTAATTGAAATAATTATCATGCATTCATATGCCATACACTTGGACTAGATATCATTTTACCACAAATTTTCAGCCACTCTCACATTCTAGCACTTTGGCAGATTTACTGTCCTAGGCACAATATTTGATTATCATAATAAACAGCCATTTAAAGCCACAAAAATTCTATATGACACTTCAATATGTCTAGAAGACCATGTAAAAATTTCAAGACAAACAGAGGTCTATAGCTACTTCAGTAAAATATACAAATTTCAGTGGTCAGGGCCACCAATTCATAGTACCCAGTTCCCAAAATTTTTAACCCTAGTAATTGATGGAATCAAGGCACAAGAAAATTTACAGTGTTACTTAAATATGTTAGTAACTTTGTAAAAAAATTTCATGGGTGAATTCAATCAATTTCTATGATAATAAATTCGAAAAATTTTATTGCTTCAGTTTCAACAACCAAGACAGCATCAGTCACATTTCGGTTCTTGATTTTTTTGAGTCAGTAAAATTTAAAATCAACACCCAAGAAAATTCATGTAGTTAGTTTAAGATGTTAAATACAACATATAATTTTTATAGCTCATGAAATTACCCAAAACTATACCAGAAAATTCATACATAATTACTGCGCAGGACAACTAGGAATCCAAGCCTAGTCCCAATTTCCTTTGAGAAAAACCCTTTTCCAACCCCATCCAAACACACCACCAAAATTCACACATCAATATCAATATATTATCCATCAATACAACCAGAAATTTCGGACTTAGGTCATGCCAAAATAGATCAGAAAAATTTGACAAGAAAAGGTAGCATAAACCCAACTTTGAGTAACCTATTAGCTCCTTGGCTTCAAGATTAACCAAGCTTGCCTCCTTCTCCTCCAAAGCTCCCAATCCAACTTCAAACCCCTCTGATATCAGTAAGATGTGAGGTACAAGACAAGGTTTTGATAAGGAATGGAAATTTTATTCGGGAGATTGGTAGAGAATTAGGTGTAGAACAAGTTTTATGAAGGGATCTTGGTGTTTTAGTGAGTTTGAGCTAGTGTTTTGGGGATTTGAAAGCAAGTTTGAGTTCTTGAGAGATGACAATGGTGGCTGCCTCTTCTCCCTTGTGTTGGCCGAAATTTTGATGCAAGGAAATGATAAGATGTTGATCTTATGAGTTTATGACAAAATGCATAGAATTTTCAAGTACAAAATGTTTTCTTTTCTTAAAGATAAATATGAAAATTTTGTAAACATCCTATTGGTCCTAATAAAGTGGCAATGGTGTGGCTTCCTAAGCCACACATTTGTCTAGTTAGGTGGCAAACTTTCACTGCAAGTTTCATTCGGTGTAAGAAACGCACACGAAATCTCACCGAGGTAAACACCGTATCATTCAACAATATTGCTGAAAATTAATTTTATGTATAAAATTATCATTCCCACCTATTTCTAACCTTATTCCCAGGTTTTCCTAATTTTGGGCATCTTCGGGGGAATCTAGGGTTTCAGCGTTCAGAGGTTGGACCCGTAAGGTTACTATTCACCCCACAAAAATATATATATTTTAAAACGTCCGTTGGGCCACCCTCATCGTTGTTAAACTGTTATATTTTTAAAATTATAACTAACAAAGCTCAAATTAATTTTTAAATAATTTTTAGGGTGTTACACCATAGAAGTCAAATCAGGACATTTTTCTCTTTTGGTCAACATAGGAAAGACTTAGTGATATCCTGGGTATTTGCTGGAAAGTTCACAATAGATAGTTTATACCAAATGGTATTTATAGTGGATTATACCACACAAGGAAAATAGACTGCTATCAGAATTGAATCATTCCTATACGTGATCATCAGAACTTCATTTTTTCCATTTCTAATCACACACAGACTCATTCCTAACCATACGTTGACCGACTCAAAACCAATTTGGGAGGTTTATCTTTTTTCCTTCGCCTCATTCAACCTAAGTCTTGTTTCTATTTTGTCCATATGTCAGAACATGCACAATTAAAGTTTATACATTCTCTTTCCTTTTTTCCAAATGCATGCATAAAGCACAGGTTGGCATTCATTCATAATACAATTTCAATCATGCCTCATAAACTACTTTTTACTTCCTCTATCATGCATTTATGCGTCACAAGTCACATGGCCAAATAGTTAATATCAAGTATCCATGTCATACTAGAACCCAAAATGTCATTATTTCATCAATTCAAAGCATTGTTTCATTTCTAGCACAATGGCAGATTTCACACCTTTGTAGCACAAATTTATTTGCTCATGAAACAATCAATTCAGGCTATAAAAATTATCTAAGTCACTTCAATGTGTCCACAAAACTCCATAAAAATTTCAGAGTAGAAGAGTTCTAACTATGTTAACAAATTAGACAAATTCAGTGGTCAAGACAACTTAACCTCATCTCTTTACCCAAAATTCATAATTTTTAACCTTAGCAAATGATTAAATCAATTCAAAAGAAAAATCAAGTTGAATGTCAAGATGTTTTCAACACTTTGTAAAAATTTCAAAGGAAAAATCAATCATTTGCTGTGTTAAAAAAATTATCAAAATTTACAACTTCAAGACCAGAAATTAAGACCACATATATAATCTCTGTTCATGATTTTTCTCAGGCAGTTAGAGCCTTTATAATGCTCCACAAAATTCTCAGAGCTACCTTAGGATGTTATCTTCAACATATATTTTTTATAGCTCATGAAAATACCCACAAATATATCAGAAAATTCTTGATTCACAGCCTGAGGACAAATCCGAGAATTCCAGCACATGCTTCAAAACATGTTTTGCCAAAATAGGTTTTCTAACATCATCCACACACTCCATCAAAATTCATATATCAATATCCATATATCGTCAACCAATAAAACTAAAAATATTCAGCCAAATCAGTAAGTAAATTAGAAAAATAAATTTGAAGTAAAAGAGATTTAAAATGCCCTACTTTTGGTGTTTAAGGGATTCTTGGATCCAAGTTGCTCCAAGATTGATTGCTTCCACTTCAAAGCTCCTAAATCACACCCAAACCCTTATGAAATCAGTGAGGAAGTAAGGTATCATGTAACATCCTCCCAAGTGCAATCATCCTTAAGCAATGACACTATGCTTAGGAGTTGTTACTTATAATTAGCGGACCTTTCTTAGTTGCCTATGGCAAGAATGATCAAGTCGAGTAGTAACTAATTCGTAGTTCTATTAAATATATACAACAAATAAACAAAACATTTATTTATTTTATAAGTACAAAAAGAAGCTCTTCTATGAGCTTGAATACATACAAGTTCTCTATTACGTTTACAAACATATACACACCACTAAGTACAACATAATAAAAGCACTAACTACTAAAATACTGATTTGATTCCTTTAGTATAGCAGTCTTTATTTCTGATTGACCAGAGGCAACACGGAAATACAAAAACATATAAAGGTGAGAATACACAATTCTCAGTAGGGCAACTCCCCAGTTACACCGTCATAATGTCATTGTCATCGCCCAGACCACTTCGGTTTATTAAGAAAATGTAAGCATGCTACATATATCAAAGATTCATTTTAATGTTCAAAAACCATTCCTCCGAAGTGGGTTTCTTTTAGCATTCAATCACTTAAAGCATATATCTTATAGTGTTTTAACATTGAGTAAATCATCCTAGGCAACAATTCAAAATAAGATGAGTAGCATATAATATATGCAATGAACTTATCTCAAAGTGACATGGTTTCACTTATGGCCACAAAGATCAAATCAGTGCATTTTTCTTTTCATTTTTCAAATGCATGCATAAAGCACATAAAGGCATTTCATTCACAATGAAATCTCAATCATGCCTCATAAATCACTTTTTACTTCCTCTAGCATGCATTTATATTTCACAAGTCACATGGCCAAATAGGTAACATCAAGTATTCATGTCATACTAGAATGAAAAATGCCATTAGTTCATCAATTCACAACATCAATCCATTTCCAGCACAATGGCAGATTTCATACCTTTGAAGCACAAATTTATTTACCCATCAAACAATCAATTCAGAGGCTATAAAAATTACCCAAGACACTTCAATGTGTCCACAAGGTGCCATAAAAATTTCAAGACAACCAGAGCTCTCTAACTCCTTCAATAAATTGTACAAATTTAGTGGTCAGGGACCACCAATTCACATCTAGACAGAGTTCTCATAATTTTTAGCTCTAGCAAATTATTGAACCAATGCACAATAAAATTTACAGTGATACTTAAACATCTTATTAACTTTGTGTAAAAATTTCAATGGCTGATTCAATCATTTGCTATGGTAATAAAATTAGACAATCTTATTGATTCAGTTTCAACAATCAAGACAGCATCAATCTCATTTCGGTTTCTGATTTTTTTGAGGTAGTAAACCTTAAAATCAACACCCAAGAAAATTCATGTAGTTAGTTTTAAGATGTTAACTCAAACATATAATTTTTATAGCTCATGAAAACATCCACAATTATACTAGAAAATTCGTGAACAACCTTCTAAGGAAAATAGAAATTCCAGCAACCTAGTCCAAACTTATTTTGATAAAAACCATTTTATAACACCATCCAAACACACACCAAAATTCACACATCAATATCAATATCAACCAATACAACTAGAAATTTCTGACCTAGCTCAACCCAAACAGATAGAAAATTTGACAAGAGAAGGCAACAAAAACCCTACTTGGTTCTTGAAAGCTTTTGTCTTTGTGCTTGGCCTTTGCTTGTGCCTCCACACCAAATTTTTTATCAAGCCATCAAAACCTCCCTAAATCATTAAGAACAACAATAAAAGTGATGGTGAGGTGAGGTGATGATTTTCTATGGAGAGTTGAATTAGGGATTGCAATAGGTAGGTTGTAATTTGGGCTTTGGTTATGAACTCTTTGATGTTGTAGCTTAAATTTCTAGTTGATTTATGATACTTGTGAAGAACAAAGTGAGGAAGCTGATCTTGGGTGGCATGGCCAAACTTTGGAGGAAAGAATGAGGATTGTTTTTCTTCATTTAACTTATAAGATGTCTTATAAGTTTTCCACCACAAAAATTGTTTCCTTAAGATAAATAGGTAGAATTTTGTAAGATTTCTATTGGCTAATGATAAAGGAAATGGTGTGGCTTCACTCTAACCACACACTTGGCTAGCTAGGTGGCAAACTTGCATTGCAGTTTCAGTCTATGTAAGAAATGCATATTCATATTTTCCGAACGGTAAAATACCATATGAGTAATTAGATATTGCCCGAAATTAATTCCAGGTATAATATCTTTATTCATAATTGTTTCTAACCTTAATCTTCTCTTTTCTTAGTCCCTGTATTTTTTTATCTTACTCTAGTTTTGTTGTTGGATAGGCTGTGGCCTGAGGTTACCATTCACCCTGAAATTTTTTTTTTTTGACATGTCCATTGGGCCACCCTCATCATTGCTATACTACCAGATTTTTGAAATTACGAATAACAAAGCTCAAATTAATTTTTTAAATAATTTTCAGGATATTACATTACCACTCACCTTAAAAAGAATTTTGCCCTCAAAATTCATTTGAAAACACTCTCAAAAGATAATTTTCATAAATCAAACAAGAAATTTACACATAGGCAAACAAAAGGGAACAATTGAATCCTAAACGTTCCTACCTCTATTGGATTGTTAAGTGGTGATGTCCCCTTAACTCTTAGTGTTCCTGTGTTGGCTTTCAGGTTTTGGATATCTTTCTGACACTCCCAAATCTTATGCCCCGTTTGCCACAACGGTAGCATATGTATTGTCCAGTCAAGCAAGGTCTACCCCCATGGTTCTTTCCACATTTAGAACGACATCATTTTAAAGTGTATGACTGCCACGGTAGCATATGTTTGCCACAAAAGATTCATTTTAAAGTTTCAAAATCATCTTTCCGAAGTGGGTAGCTATTATTATTCAATCACTTAATATACACACATAATACTACTCAATAGCATAGTATTACGTTTTGAAATATACGTGCCCTCAGGACATTTGAAGGGACTTTTTCTTTTTCATGCCCATTAAAAGAGACTTTCCCGTCCCATTAAAGGATCTTTTACCCATAAAAGGGGACCTTTCCTGCCCATAAAGGGGGACTTTTCTCCTTCACATTTAGGGGACTTTTCTCTGCCCTCCACATAATATAGGGGACTTTCATTTCTCTACTTAGAACATATACCATCATCAAGTTCACATATAAACAATCAATCACAATTGACTCTCATTCATTTCTCATAAACGAAACCTTAAAGTCACTATCATGCATTCATACACCATAGACTTGGAATAGATATCAAACTATCATAATTTCTAGCCATTCTCACATTCCAGCACCTTGAGAGTTATTATTCTGGGTACAACATTTAATTACCATACCAAATGACTATCCCAAGAGCCACGAAAATTCTGTATGACACTTTAATGTATCTAGGATAACCTGTAAAAATTTCAGGACAAACAGAGCTTCTATAGCTACTTCAGTAAAATATACAAGTCTAGTGGTCAGGGGCCACCAATTCACAGACCAGACGGGTTCCCTTAATTTTTAACCCTAGAAATTGATGGAGCCAATGCATAAGAAAATTTACAGTGACACTTCAATATGTTATTGACTTCAGGTAAAAATTTCATAAGCTAGATCAATCAATTGCTATAATAATAAATTCAGACAAGTTTGTTACTTTAGTTTCAACAACCAGGACAGCATTAACACATTTCGGTTCTTGATTTTCTTGAGGCAGAAAACTTTAAAATTAACACCCAAGAAAATTTATGTAGTCAGTTTAAGATTTCCACTACAACATATAACTTTTGTAGATCATTTAATTACCCACAAATATACCAAAAAATTCATGATTAATGACTTTCCAGGAAAACTAGGAATCCAGCCTAGTCCCAATTTCCTTTGATAAAAACCCCTTTTAACACCATCCAAACATACCAACAAAATTCACACATCAATATCAACATCATATCAGTCAATACAATGAAAATTTTCGGACATATCTCAACCCAAAACAGATTGGAAAAATTTGACAAGAAAAGGCAGCACAAACCCTACTTTGAGAGCTCTTGAGCTCTATGCTCCAAAGGATGCTCTAGAATGCTTTTGCTTCACTTCAAAGCTTCCCCACCAACATCAAACCCTTCCTTTAACCTCTGATTGTGTGCCCTCAAAGTTGGAAAAAGTGATGGATTCAAATTATAATCGGTTAGATTTGTAGGTTATGATGAATAGAATAAGTTTAGTGAAGAGAGTTTGTGGTTTTAGTGACTTTGAGCTAGGGTTTTGCAAGCTTGAAGCTTGTTAATGGAGTTTGAGAGGAAGAACAATGGAGGAATGGTTCTTAGAGAGGTCTGGACGAAATTTTCATGAAGGAAATGATAAGATATTGATTTTATGAGTTTATGACAAAATGCATAGAATTTTCAAGTCCAAAATGTTTTCTTTCTTAAAGATAAATGTAGAAATTTTTTGTAAGCATCCTATTGGTCCTAATAAAGTGGCAATGGTGTGGCTTCTTCTAAGCCACACACTTGTCTAGATGGGTGGCAAACTTTCACTGAAGTTTCATTCGATAGAAACTTATATTGAAATTTCCGAACGGGTAAACACCGTACAATTAAACCGATATTGCCCGAAAATTAATTTTAAGTATAAAATTATCAATTCCACCTATTTCTAACCTTATTCCCATGTTTTCCTAATTTCGGCACCTGGGCCGATCTAGGGTTTCAGCGGGGAGACTTGGGGCCCGCAAGGTTACTATTCAAGGCCCGAAAATTTTTTTTTTTTATAGGTATTGGGCCGCCATCATCATTTCCAAACTATTAGATTTTTTAAATTAAGATTAATAAAGCTCAAATTAATTTTTAATTAAATTTTAGGGTGTTACATTACCACCCACCTTAAAAAGAATTTTGCCCTCAAAATTCCTTTGAAACCAATTTTCAAAAGATAAACTTTCATAAATCACACAAGGAATTCACACATATAGTTCAAACAATTCAATCAAATTCTAAACGTTCCTACCTTAGGTCTGATTCTTAGGTGATGACGTCTCTTCCACTTATGGTGAAGACCTTACTCGTTGTCGGCTTTGTAGTTGGCTTTGAATTCCCTTTGGACACTCCCTCATTATGTGTCCTGGCTTTCCACAACGATAGCATTTCTCCAAGCCAAGCAAGGTCTACCCCCATGGTTCTTCCACATTTCAATCTTGGCTCATGATTAGTTGTTGTTGTTTACCCCATACAAATTGGGTTGAAATGGCTTCCTTTGGGGTGGGGCCTCCTCATCATCTTGGTCTTCAGGTGCCAGTCTCTTATTAGAAGTATTCTTAGCAGATTGGATGATTGCCAACTTTTTGTTGGAGTCCTCTGCACCTACACTTATTTACCAAAGTCGCATAATCCCTGATCTCCAAAAGACTCACACTGCCTCAATATCTTCACGCAACCCTCCTTCATACTTCATGCACTTCCAAGCATCATCAGGATTACGCGATAAATGGTGGAAAATTTGCAGAGCTCTTCGAACTTTGCGTGTACTCTGCTATACTCATGGACCCTTGTTTGAGTGCCATGAATTCCAGCTCCTTTGCATTTCTCATCGAAGGGGAAGTACTTGTGGTAGAAAGCTTCCTTGAAGATCTCCCAAGTGACTTCAGTTTGAGAAGCTTCGAACAACCCTGGGTGCCAACCCACCAAAATTCTCATCTGCTTCCATCATGTAAGTAGCAAAGGCCACTTTCTAGATTTCGTACATGGAAGAACCGAGAAAATCTTCTCCATAGCTTTAATCCATTCTTCCACTTTGTTTGGATTAAAGCTCCTCGAAATGGCGGAGGGTTTGCTTTCCTAAACTCAGCGAACTTCTGGTATTCCATGTCCACTCCTACTCCTCCAGGATTCCCAATTGGATTTCCTTCAACATGTCGATCCAACCTTTCCATCATCCTATTGGCTACCTGAGCTTGTTCTCTCATAGCCTGCCATTTCACGAAAGGTGTCCATCATTCCATGTTATTCCCGCTCCGCTCCTAGTTTGCCGATTTGAAGTCATCAATTCCTGTCACACCAAACAAGAATTATTGAGTTGATCAGGCTCAATACCAAGCTAAGTCTGCAGCAATCCACAACATTCAAAATCAGTCATACACATATATAGAATTATAATGCATGACATTTACTAAGGAAGCATAGTCGTCCATTCCTCAAGGTCCTACAAGGATGAACCTTATACCATAATGTAACATCCCGCCTCTTTATCAACCCCAAACCAACACGGGTCTTTAGCGTGTTTTGTCCTCACTCACACGCTTCAGGAAAATTTCCCAGGAGTCACCCATCCAAAATTACCAAGTCAAGCACGCTCACTAGTTCTTTCGTGATGGGCTACCAAAAGAAAGATGCATCTTTGTGGCATAGGTAGTACTAATCAATTCATATAAGCCCTCCTTAACTATAGTCCCATACCTATCCAACTAAGATCCCTCACATTCGGGTGTGTAATCGGTTCATTCATGTACCCCTCCGCTTGGAGGCAGAAGCCACTCCTTGTTCGTGCCTCTCCCGCGACCACTCCCTGCCTCGTCCCGGGCATTACACCGCTCCTAGTTTGTCGATTTGAAGTCATCGATTCCGTCACACCAAACAAGAATTATTGAGTTGATTAGGCTCAATACCAAGCTAAGTGTAGCAGCAATCCAACATTCTGAACCAATAGTCATACACATATATAAAATTATAATGCATGACATTAACTAATGAAGTATAGACAGTCCATTCCTCAAGGTCCTACAACAATAAACTGCTGATACCATAATGTAACATCCTCCCAAGTGCAATATCATCCTTAAGTAATGACACTATGCTTAGGAGTTGTTACTTATAAATTAGCAGACCTTTCTTAGTTGCCTATGGCAAGAATGATCGAGTCGAGTAGTAACTAATTCGTAGTTCTATTAAATATATACAACAAATAAACAAAACATTTATTTATTTTATAAGTAAGTACAAAAGGAAGCTCTTCTGTGAGCTTGAATACATGCAAGTTCTATTATGTTTACAAACATATACACACCACTAAGTACAACATAATAAAAGCACTAACTACTAAACTACCGCGATCTGATTCCTTTAGTATACAGCCTCGTAGTTCTCTGGATCAACTGGAGGTGACACGGAAATACAAAAACATATAAGGTGAGAATTACACTATTCTCAGGAGGGCAACTCTTAGTTACACCATCATAATGTCATCGTCATCGCCCTAGCCACTTCGGTTTATTAAGAAAATGTGAGCATGCTACGTATATCAAAGATTCATTTTAATGTTCAAAAACCATTCCTCCGAAGTGGGTTTCTTTTAGCATTCAATCACTTAAAGCATATATCTTATAGTGTTTTAACATTGAGTAAATCATCCTAGGCAGACAATTCAAAATAAGATGAGTAGCATATAATTCATACAATGAACTTATCTCAAAGTGACATGGTTTCACTTATGGCCACAAAGATCAAATCAGTGCATTTTTCTCTTTTCATTTTTCAAATGCATGCATAAAGCACATAAAGGCATTTCATTCACAATGAAATCTCAATCATGCCTCATAAATCACTTTTTACTTCCTCTAGCATGCATTTATATTTCACAAGTCACATGGCCAAATAGGTAACATCAAGTATTCATGTCATACTAGAACAAAAAATGCCATTAGTTCATCAATTCACAACATCAATCCATTTCCAGCACAATGGCAGATTTCATACCTTTGTATCACAAATTAATTTGCCTATCAAACAATCAATTCAGAGGCTATAAAAATTACCCAAGACACTTCAATGTGTCCACAAGGTGCCATAAAAATTTCAACACAAACAGAGCTCTCTAACTCCTTTAATAAATTATACAAATTCAGTGGTTAGGGACCACCAATTCACAAGCTCAAACCAGAGTTCTCATAATTTTTAACTCTAGCAAATTATCAAACCAATGCACAATAAAATTTACAATGATACTTCAAATGTTATTAACTTTGTGTAAAAATTTCAAGGGCTGGTTCAATCATTTGCTATGGTAATAAAATTAGACAATCTTATTGATTCAGTTTCAACAATTAAGATAGCATCAAGTCTCATTTCGGTTTCTAATTTTTTTGACATAGTAAACCTTAAAATCAACACCCAAGAAAATTCATGTAGTTAGTTTTAAGATGTTAACTCAAACATATAACTTTTATAGCTCATGAAAACACCCACAATTATACTAGAAAATTCGTGAACAACTGCTTCAGGAAAATAAATTCCAGCAACCTAGTCCAAATTTATTTTGATAAAAACCATTTTCTAACACCATCCAAACACACCACCAAAATTCACACATCAATATCAATATAATATCAACCAATACAACTAGAAATTTCAGGCCTAGATCAACCCAAAATAGATAAGAAAAATTTGACAAGAGAAGGCAACAAAAACCCTACTTGGTTCTTGAAAGCTTTTGTCTTTGTGCTTGGCCTTTGCTTGTGCCTCCACACCAAATTTTTTGATCCAAGCCAATCAAAACCTCCCCTAAATCAGTAACAACAACAGATAAAAGTGATGGTGAGGTGAGGTGATGATTTTCTATAGAGAGTTGAATTAGGGATTGCAATAGGTAGGTTGTAGTTTGGGCTTTGGTTATGAACTCTTTGGTGTTGTAGCTTAAATTTCTTGTTGATTTATGATACTTGTGAAGAACAAAGTGAGGAAGCTGATCATGGGTGGGCATGGCCGAATTTCGGAGGAAAGAAATGAGGATTCTTTTTTCCTCATTTAACTTATAAGATGTCTTATAAGTTTTCCACCACAAAAATTGTTTCCTTAAGATAAATAGGTAGAATTTTGTAAGATTTCTATTGGCTAATGATAAAGGAAATGGTGTGGCTTCACTCTAACCACACACTTGGCTAGCTAGGTGGCAAACTTGCATTGTAAGTTTCAGTCTGTATAAGAAATGCATATTGATATTTACCGAACGGGTAAAATACCATACCCGAGTAATTAGATATTGCCTGAAAATTAATTCCAAATATAAAATATTTATTCATAATTATTTCTAACCTTAATCTTCTTTTTTCCCAGTCTCGGGCATTTCCTAATCCAGACTTGGGTTTCATTGTCCTGATAGGCCTATGGGACCCAAGGTTACTATTCATCCTAGCCTGAAATTTTTTTTTTTTAGGTTCTTGTGGGCCACCCTCATCATTGCTATACTGCAGATTTTTGAAATTACGAATAACAAAGCTCAAATTAATTTTTTAAATAATTTTCAGGGTGTTACATATCAAGGTAAGGATTGATGGAGATTTGAGATTTTAATTGGTTAGATTGATAGATTATGAGGAGTAGAACAACTTTTGTGAAAGGATCTTGGTATTTTAGTGATTTTGAGGTAGGGTTTTTGAAGCTTGAAGCTTGTTAATGGAGGTTTGAGAGGAACAATAATGGAGAAAAGGGTTCTTGAAGAGTCTAGCAAAATTGATGATGATGGAGTGATAAGGTTGGTGGTTTTATGTTTATCTTGATATAAATGTAGTATTTATTTAGGTAAAGTGTAATTTTCTTTTGTTTTGGGAAAAGAAATTATATGAATGGCTAGGATTTGATTGGATAGTCAAAGAAAAAATCTTGTCTATCCACTTGACTCAAGATAAGTGGCTTACTTTAACTTGGGGAGCAAGTAGCTTTTTCAATGTTAAAATCACATAGAAATTCCACCAAACGGATGAGATATTGGCTCCTGAGTAAAATATAATAAATGAAAGGCCATGATTGAAACTTACTTTACAAGTTTCAATCCTTTCCATCTACTTGGCATAAAGTGGTTGACAAAAGTTACTTGGCCACTAAGTAACTTGTACGGTATTAAAATCGCACATCAAAACTCTGAACTTGCAAAACACCATACCCAGGTAATCAAACATTGCCGAAAATTAATTCTAGGTATAACTTCTCATTCCTTATCATTTCTAACCTTAACCCTCTCTTTTAGTCAGGGCATTTCCTAGTCCCTAATCTAGGTTTTCGGTCCTGGCAAGGGATGGCCTGAAGGTTACTATTCACCCAATCCCAAAATTTTTTTTTTAATATGTTCGTTAGGCCACCTCATAAATTGTCATATTTTTGAAATTATGACTAATAAAGATCAAATTAATTTTTAAATAATTTTCAGGGTGTTATAACTTGAGCCTTCAATTATCATGATCGTAATCATATCATCATTAACAAGCTTTGATTGAAGACTAGGAGATCGAAGAAATATCAAGAAGTCTTACCGTACTTTAGAAACCATGTTTCACTGAAAGGGTGCACTTTATCGGAAAAAGAGAATTTTGAAATTCAAATTTAAAGTCAAACCTAGTCAAGTACTAACGTAACATCTCTTTTGCCAATTTGGTCAACTGCCCAGCTTCTATAAGAAAAAGTTCAGGAACCTCATTCAGAAAGTAAAAAGTAGTTCTAAAGGTGGTCTCAGAACCTCTATTTCACAACGACTTTTGCAGTTGCTTTGACAATGCCAAGCTACTCCTCTAAGCCTTTCCAAAACACAAAAAGAAGATCAACATGTGTCACTAGGAAATCAAGGCAACAGTCATAAATGTAGACCAAGTATACATGGATATGCTGTTCTTACAAAGTAAGAAACTTTGAAAAAAAGGTGTTGAAATGCTGAAGAAATTTCCCTTCATTCTTTGCAAAGTTTATTACAACTTATAATTAGTTTCTTCTTTGTAAAAATATTTTTTCTATATTCTCAGGAGATTATACGTTCTTCCTAGGAAGAATCAATAGAAATAAGTCATTCAACTTTTCCAAATCTGTTATTGTTCATCTTACAAAAACTTGAATGTTTGTTAGTTTGAGTGTTCAACCCAAACACAAACCTTTGTAACCTCGATCAGTAGTGATCGTTGTGAGTTAGATTGAAGAGGCTACACAAAGACTACTTGTAATGTGACAGAAAAGTGAGCTACTAGTCATGGTGTTAGCTTGGAAAGGCTGGTCAAAGACTACTTGGTTGTGATAGGAAAGTGAGCTCCTGGTCACTGGTAAGAGCTTGGGAAGGCTCCGTAAACACTATCCAACTTTCTCGGGTTGAGAAGGTTTTAGTGGAACTCAATGGTGGTTGAGAACTAGATGTAGGAGGTTGGCCAAACCAATATAAAAACTCTTATGTAGTATCTTTTTTCTCCCTTAATTCTCTTTTATTTTTCTGCCTTGTGTTGTTTATATTGTGTTTTCTGAAAACTTTTTAATCATGTTTTTACATTAGTATTATAGTTCAAAAAGTTACTTTCTTATGTTTTCTAATGTTGTTTCCAGTACTTTAAGTTTCATACTTGATAGTTTTTGTCCAAGTTTTCATAAAAGAAAAAGGAAAGAAAAGGCCAAACACGATTCAACCCCCTTCTTGTGCACTTTTCTACCTACAAAGACTACTTCTTGTGAGAGTAAATTGGAACTATTGCTCACTAAAATAGCTTGAAAAGGCTATATAAAGGTTGTCTCACTTTTTCTAGGTTATGAAAGGGTTGTTAGTAGAACTTAAGGTTATTAAGAACTAGATGTAAGTGTTTGGTTAAACCAGTATACAATACTTGTGTAATATATTTCTCTCCCCTTTATCTCTTTATCATTCAGTATTTGTGTTAGTTTGTATTATTTGTTTATTTGAAAACAATTTCAAAATTGTTTCCAAAATTCTGAGTTTTTCTATTTCGTTCAGAAAGTTACTTTTTAAAGCACATTAATGATAATTTCCACTGCTTTCAAGTGAACAACTTGATAGACTTTGTTTTAGGGTTTCAAAATTCAAAAAGAAGTTTAAAGCACGATTCAACCCCTTCTCATGCTACCTTCTACCTACAAAAGCAACCTCATCTAAGAAAGCAAAGATCAAAACTTCTTGCACTTTCTAGCATAAAAGAGGCATTTACTTGATAAATGCTTTTTGATAAATAAAGCAAATAAATAAGTCAGAAACCATTCCCCAAAACTAACTAATCTAAAAGCACAGAAGAAAATGTGTGTATCTAAAGCAAAAACTATTTCTATTGTAGGTGTGTCTTAGGACACATGCAGAAGGATGACAAGTGGTACACGGACGGTGGCTCCAGACACATGTCAGGCAAAAATAAATGGTTCAAAAATATGAGGCCAAATAACTTAAGGTTCTGTAAAGTTTGATGATGGAGGTAAAGCTAAAGTCACAGGCATTAGAAATGTTTATAAGGATGATTCTCACCAAATTTCTAATGTATTGCTAGTTGATAGTTTGGCTCACAACTTGTTGAGCATTACCTATTTCTATGATCAAGGATTTAATGTGTGGTTCAACGCCAATGCATGCCATGTGATGAATCAGTCTTAGACAAGTCATTTTATCTGGTAAAAGACATGATAACACTTATGTGTTATTCTTTGATGACCTTCTAGATCAAGATGTAAAATGTCATGCATCTTTCATGGATGATAAGTGGTTGTGGCATAAGAAACTTGGTCATGCTCATATGAAGCTAAATTCTGGGTTGTCTCAGAAAAAGCTTGTTAAAGACCTTCCAAAGATCAATTATGACAAGGATTCAACTTATAATTTCTATGAGAAAGGCAAGCAATCCTAGGCTTCTTTCCACAATAAAAATGTGGTTTCAACTACAAGGCCAATAGAGCTTTTACATATAGATCTCTTTGGACCAATGAAGACCGCAAGTCTTGCCTGGAAAAGATATTACCTTGTCATCATGGAGGATTTCTCAAGATTTACACGAGTTATTTTCTTAGCTTTTAAGGATGAGGTGGTTGAAAGATTTAATGTTTTTGCAAAAAAAGGTTTCTAATGAAAAGGGTTCCATTAGATCATATCATGGAGGAGAATTTAAAAATCATGTTTTTGAATACATTTGTGAAAACCATGGCATTTCTCTTGAGTTCTCTTTTCCTATAACTCCCCAATGAAATGGGGTAGTTGAAAGGAAGAATAGAAGCTTGCAACAAATGGCAAGAATAATGCTTTTAGAAAGTGGTTTATCTTAAGGTTTTTGGGTAAAGGTAGTTAACACCTCTTACTACATTCAAAATATAGTGTTTTTAAGACCAATCATCAAGAAAACTCCTTATGAGCTTTGGAAAGGAAGAGAACCCAACATATCATATTTCCATGTCTTTAGGTCTAACCAATTCATTCTTAACACAAGGACAAGCTCACAAGGTTTGATCCTAAATCTGATTATAGTATTTTCTTAGGATACTCTTCAGTCTTTAAAGCATACATGTTATACAACAAAAGAATGCCTGTGAAGAACCATCCACATCAAGTTGAAGGAGCATAAGAAGGACTTTGCTCAAGATTTGGTTAATCTAGAAGAAGACCTTGAGAAGTGAGTATTAAGGAAGCTTCAAAAAGCAAGCAAGAGAAAGCATAATCTTAGAAAGTAAGCTGTAGAAAGTAAAGAATTTAGGAAGCTATCTCAAAACTCCAAAGCCTTCAAAAAGTGACACTTCAATAGAGACACACTTTTTGAACATGAGGAAGAACAATCCAAAAATCAAAAAGATATTGTAGATCAACGAGGGTCCAGAAACTACGAAGGAGTTTTTGATTTAAGGCGTCTGTCAAAACCATGCTGTTGGGACATTTCTAAGGGTGTCAGAACAAGATCATCCTTAAAAAATGAAACCAATTGTGCTTTCATATCCACCATAGAACAGAAAGTATTGATGAGGCATTAAATGACCAAAGCTTGGTGGATGCTATGCAAAAAGAGCTACATCAATTTGAAAAGAGCAAGGTCTGCACTTTATGGATAAACCAAAGGAAACATCTATCATTAGAACTAAATAGGTGTTCAGAAATAAGCTAGATGAAGCTAGAAAGGTGGTAAGAAATAAAGCAAGATTGGTTGCACAAGGTTATAATCAACAAAAGGGAATTGATTATGATGAAACCTTTGCACTAGTAGCAAGGTTAGAAGCCATTAGAATGATACTTGCTTTGTAGCCTTCAAGGGATTCGCTTTATATCAAATGGATGTGAAGTATAACATCCTCCCAAGTAGAACATCATCCTTAAGTCATGACATTATACTTAGGAGTTGTTACTCATAAATTAGCGGACTTTTCTTAATTATCTATAGCAAGAATCGGTTGAATTGTGTATTAACTAACTCGTGGTTCTATCAAAATATATATCAAGAAACAACATATTTATTTAATACAAGTCAAGTACAAAAGGAAGCTTTTCTATGAGTTTTAGTTCACATCTATTCTTTACTACATTTACAAACATATATATATATATATATATATATATATATATATATATATATAACTACGTATAATAGATACGAGTTCCCATAACTAAACTATAGAAATTACAATTTAGTCTTTCTTATAGCCTTCACTATCTCTAGAATCAACCTGGAAACAACACAGAAACACACACAAGGGGTGAGAATTTTGAAATTCCTAGTAGGGTATCCCCAAAAATACATAATCATAATATCATTGTCATCGTCTCAAGCCACTTCAGTTTATCAAGAAAATGTGATCATACAATACATATTAAAGATTCATTCTAAAGTTCTAAAATCATCCCTCCGAAGTGAGTAGCTTTTAACAATCAATCACTTAGTGCACACATATCCTAATGTTACAACGAATAGTAAATCATCCCAAGCGCCAATTAGAATAAGATGAGTATGCATATAATACATGCAGTGAACTTATCTCACGTGACATGGTTTCACTTATGGCCATATAAATCAAATCAGTGCATTTTTCTCTTTTAATCGACATAGGAAAGACTTAAGTGATACCCAACGTGTAACATCCCCTTGCTTTATGGATCAGATCACAAACCAACACGGGTTCTTCAGCGTGCTTGTCCTCATTCACACGCTTCCAGGAAAACTTCCAGGAGGTCACCCATCCAAAATTACCCCAAGTCAAGCACGCTCACTGAGTTCTTCGTGATGGGCTCCAAAGAAAGATGCATCTTTGTGGCATAGGTAGTACCAATCAATTCATATAAGCCCTCCTTAATTGTATAGTCCCATACCTATGAGGATCCCTCATTCGGGTGTGTAATCGGTTCATTCATGTACCCCTCCGCTTGGAAGGAGCCGCTCCTTGTCCGTGCCCTCTCAACAGCGATCACTCCTACCTCGTCACGGGCCATGCCCACCAGCTTCCGCTTGGTTCGTCCCAGAACCACACCGTAATGGGAGAGGTGGGGCTCAGATACCATTTGTAACATCCCCGCTGCTTTATGGATTGTCCCCCACAAACCAACACGGGTCTTTTCAACTTTGTCCTCACTCACACGCTTCCTAGGAAAACTTCCCAGGAGGTCACCCATCCCAAAATTACCCCAAGTCAAGCACGCTCGCTGTGGAGTTCTCGTGATGGGCTCCGAAAAGAAAGATGCATCTTTGTGGCATAGGTAGTACCAATCAATTCATATAAGCCCTCCTGCTGTATAGTCCCATACCTATACAGACTAAGATCCTCTCATTCGGGTGTGTAATCGGTTCATTCATGTACCCTCGCTGGAGGCGGAGCTCCTCCGATCCTCTCTCACCGATCACACTCCTCGTCACGGGCGTTACATGCCCAAGTACACATCATCCCTACGTCATGATACTATGCTTGGGAGTTGTTACTTATAAATTAGCGGACCTTTCTTTGTTGTCTATAGCGAGAATCGGTCGAATCGTGTATCAATTAACTCGTGGTTCCATCAAAATATATTGCAAGAAAACAACGTATTTATTTAATACAAGTCAAGTACAAAAGGGAGCTCTTATAAGAGCTTTCCAGTACATATGTTATCTTTTACGTTTCCAGACATATGCATACACTTAAGTACAACAAACATAAGTCCTACTATAGCTCCTGCAAAATCCACTTGATCTTTTTCCTCAGCGGCCTCACCATCTTCTAGGTCAACCTGGGACGACACGGGAAAACAAATACATAGGGGTGAGAATCCTAAAATTCTAAGTGGCGTCCCCAAAACATATACTAAAATTCTTGTCATCGTCACCGCCCAGCCACTTCGGTTTACTTAACAAAAGGTGATTATGCATTACATAATAACTATTCATTTTTAAAGTTCAAAGTCAATCTTTTTGAAGTGGGTTACTTTTAAAAAAATAATCACTTAGTACACCCTTACCATCAACTCATACTCATAGTAAGTAATGGCAAACAAAAAGAACCAATATGTATAAATATGTATATGCCCAATGTAATGAAATTATCTCTGATTGCCCTTGATGAATCAAAGGGGATCACATCCTTATTTTCCTGCTAAAAGTCGAAAAGACCTCAACTTACTCTATTTGCCTTCGACAAGCCAAAGGGATCTCAACTACTCACTCTTTGCCTTCGACAAGTCGAAAGGATCTACCTCTCTTTATTTGCCCTCGACAAGTCAAAAGGATCTCGTGTTTCATTATTTGCCCTTGACAAGTCAAAAAGGATCCCAAGTTTCTTTTGACTATAGAATTTAATTCAGTACATCATTCACTTGTATGCGTAAAACACATCCTGGCATCCATTCACAACGGACTTCTCATTTGTGTCCAATACATCAATCTCTAACTGTCCAATATGCAATCATATGTCACAAGTCACATAGCCAAACAATCAACATCAAGTATCCATATCATACTAGAGCCCAAAATACCATATTTCATCAATTCAAAACATTGTTGCATTTCCAGCATAATGGCAGATTTCACAACATTGTAGCACAATTTGTTCACACATAAAACAATCAAGTCAGGAGCTATAAAAATTCTCAAGGACATTTCAATGTGTCCCTAAGGTCACATAAAAATTTCAACACCAACGGAGGTCTCTAAATCCCTCAATAAATTGTACAAATTCAGTGGTTAGGGACCACCAATTCACAGCTCAGACCATAATTCTCATAATGTTTAACCCTAGCAAATGATTGAATCAATAAACAATAAAATTTACAGTGATACTTCAATATGTCCTTAACTTCTTGTAAAAATTTTAAAGGGTTATTCAATCAATTGCTATGATAATAAATTTGGACAAATTTACTGCTTCAGTTTCAACAACCAGGACAGCATCAGGCACATTTCGGTTCTTGATTTTTTTGAGGCATCAAACCTTAAAACTAACACCCAAGAAAATTCATGTAGTTATTTTAAGATGTTATCTTCAACATATAATTTTTGTAGCTCATTAAAACAACCAAAAATAAACCAGAAAATTCGTGAACCACTGCTGCCTACAGGACAACAGAAATTCCAGCAGCCTAGTCCAAACTTATTTTGATAAAAACCATTTTATGACACCATCCAAACCCACCACCAAAATTCACACATCAATATCAACATAATATCATCCAATATAACCAGAAATTTCGGACATAACTCATCCCAAATAGATCAGAACAAATTTGACAAGAGGAGGCAAGAAAAACCCTACTTTTAGTAGCCTAGTAGCTCCTTGGCTCCAAGATGATCCAAGCTTGATCCCTTCAACTCCAAAGCTCCCAAGCCAAGCCCAATCCCTTCCTAAATCAGTGAGGAAGTGATATGTCAAGGTGAGGATTGATGGAAAATTGGAATTTTAATCGGTTAGTTAGGTAGATCTTGATGAGAGGAAGAAGTTTAGTAAAGGAAGTTTGAGGATTTAGCAAGTCTAGGCTAGGATTTTTGAGGTTTAAATCAAGTTTCTTTGATGTTCTTGAAGAAGAACAATGGTGGCTGTTTGTGTTTCAGTTATGGCCGAGAATGAATGATGAAAAAGACAAGGTTGATGGCTTTTTATGATTTTAAATCATGTTGTAAGAATTATGTGACATAAAGTCAAATCTTTAAAAAGGAAAAATATGATGAATGGCTAGGATTTAATCTTGCAAAGCAAGATTAAATCTTAGCCTTACACTTAGCATATAAAGGATAGACATTATCCTTTTATAATATTAAACTATCTTTCGATGTTGAAATCGCACACGAAATTTTCCGAACGGGTAAAATCGCATTATAAGGATATTCCTGAAAATTAAATTCAGGTATAAAATCCTTATTTCTAATTATTTCTAGCCTTAACCCTTTCTTTTCACAATCCAGGCATTTCAAGATCTGGGTTTTCAATTGTCCGGGCGGCAGATGGGGCCCACAAGGTTACTATTCACCCTAGCTCGAAATTTTTTTTTTTTAAACGTTCATTGGGCCACCCTCATCGTTGCTAAACTGTTAGATTTTTAAAATTATGACTAACAAAGCTCAAATCAATTTTTAAGTAATTTTTCGGGGTGTTACACAACGGGTATTTGCTATGGACAACACCACAATAGATAGTTTATACTAAATGGTATTTATAGTGGATCACACTACACAAGGGAAATAGTCTCCTTTAGAACTAAGCTTATTCCTATATGTGATCATCAGATTTCATTTTTTCAATTTTTGAATCACACAAAGATCTATTCCTAGTCGATATGTCTCCGACTCAAAATAAATTTAGGGACGTTCCTCTTTTTCCTTCCCTTATTCAACCTAAGTCTTGTTTCTATTTTGTCCATATGTCAGAACATGCACGATTGAAATTTATATATTCTCTTTCTCATATAATTGTATAATGTACTTTTCTCTTTTCCCAAATGCATGCATAAGCCACATGTAGGCATTTGTTCACAATATAATTTTAATCATGCCTCATAAACCACTCTTTACTTCCTCTAGCATGCATTTATATGTCACAAGTCACATGGCCAAATAGTTAACATCAAGTATTCATGTCATACAAGAACCTAAAATGCCATTATTTTATCAATTCAAAGCGTTGTTTCATTTCCAGCACAATGGTAAATTTCACTCCTTTGTAGCACAAATTAAGTTGCCCATCAAACAATCAATTTAGAGGCTATAAAAATTACCCAACACACGTCAATGTGTCCAAAAGGCCCTGTAAAAACTTCAGAATAAAATTCCTTCTCTAACTATGTTAACAAAATTAGACAAATTCGGTCTCAAACTACTCAATCTGTTAGAACCCTAAATTCATAATTTTTACCCCTATAAAATGATTGAATCAATTCAAAATAAAAATTACAGTTATACTTCGAGATGTTGTCAACACTGAGTAAAAATTTCAAAGGATAATACAATCATTTGCTATGGTATAAAAATTAGACAAATTTACTACTTCGTTTCAATAATCTAGGCAGCATAGTTACACTTTCGGTTTTTTATTTTTTTAAAGCATTAGGAGTCCAAATCAGAGCCCAAGAAAATTTGTGGGACTATGATGTTATCTTCAACATATATTTTTAGCTCATAACAACATCCACAAATACATCAGAAAATTCATGATTCACAACCTCCAAGTACAAATCAGAATTCCAGCACATGATTCAAAGCTTGTTTTGCCAAAATGGGTTTTCTAACATCATCCAAACACTCCACCAAAATTTATACATCAATATCCATATATCATTAACCAATAAAATGAAAAATATTCAGTCAAATCAGTAAGCAAATCAGAAAAACAAATTTGAAGAAAAAGAGGTTTAAAATGCCCTACCCTTGGAAACTAGTGGATCCTTGGCTCCAAGGTGCTCCAAGATTGATTTTCTTCACTTCAAAGCTCCCAAATCACACCCAAACCCTTATGAAATCAGTTAGATATAAGGTAGCAAGGTTAGGATTGGTGATGAATTGAGATTCCAATCAGTTAGATTTATAGGTATTGATGTGTAGAACAAGTTTAGTGAAGGAAGTTTATGGTTTTAGCAATGTTGGGAAAGTGTTTTGGTGAATTGAAATTGAAACTTGAGCTTATGAAGAAGACAACAATGGTGGCTACCCTTTAAGCTTGCTAGTTGAAATTGTATTGGCTTCAAGGAGAAGATTTTGTGGCTTTAAATGGTTTAGATTAGGTTGTAAGAAATGTTTAATATAAAATCTATACTCTTTGGCCAAGAAAACGAGATGAATGGCTAGGATTTGATCTTGTAATTCAAGACTAAATCCTAGCCTTACACTTGGCTCTAAAGGATAAACATTATCCTCTTACAAAGATTAAGCTATCTTTTGGTGTTAGAAATCACACACCGAAATTTTACCGACAGATGAAACACTGTCAGGAGTAATCAAACATTGCCAAAATTAAATTCAGGTATAAAATTCTCTTTTCTAACTATTTCTAACATCAACCCTTTCTTTTCTCAGCTTGAGTAATTTTTGGTCCAGGGGTTTTAATTGTCCTCAGCCCGAAATTTTTTAACATGTCGTTAGGCCATCCTCATCATTGCTAAACTCAGATTTTTTAAATTATGACTAATAAAACTAAAATTAATTTTTAAATAATTTTTAGGATGTTACATGAAGTCTATCTTTCTAAATTGATTTATTTCTGAAGAAGTTTATGTATAGCAACCTCCAAGATTTGAGAGTAAAACCCTTCCTAACCATGTCTTTAAGTTAACAAAGGCACTCTATGGCCTGAAGGGGCTCATAAAGCTTGGTATGAAAGCTAGTTCCTTCAGGCTTAAGAATGGGTTTAAAAGAGGTAATGTTGACACTACTCTATTTACATTATATCAAGATAATCACTTTCTCAAATATATGTTGATAACATCATATTTGGTCCTGCTAACCTTTCTATGTGAAAAGTTTTCTAAGGTTATGAAGAGTAAGTTTGAGATAAGCATGATGGTTGAACTGAAGTTCTTTGAGACTTCAAATCAAGCAACAGATAGAGGGAATTTTGATCCATCAAGAAAAGTACACTAAGGAACTCTTAAAGAGGTTTAACATGGATCAAACCATACTTACAAGCACCCCTATGCATCCCTCTCAAGTCATTGATCCAGATGAGAATAGTGAGAATGTCTCATAAAGTAATTATAGGGGTATGATTGGCTCACTCCTTTATCTTACTACTAGTAGACCTGACATTCAATCAAGTATGGGTATTTGCGCTAGATTTCAATCTAACCCAAAGCAATCAAACTTAAATATTGTCCAAAGAATTTTAAGATATTTGGTAGGTACTACTAATCTTAGTCTATGGTATGAGAAAGGTACCTAAATGAGATTGTAGGTTTTTGTGATACTAATTTTGCTAAAAAGAGAGTGAATAGAAAGAGCACAAGTGGATATTGTTGCTTCTTTGGTAACTGTCTCATCACTTGGTCCTGCAAAAGGCAGAACACAATTGCTCTTTCAATAACAAAAGTTGTATATGTTGCTATTGCAAATTGTTACATACAAATGTTGTGGATTAGAAACCAACTAAAGGATAATCACTTGAGGTATTCCAAAATCCCTATCTTATGTGAGAATACTAGTGTTATCAATCTTGCTAAGAACCTAATTCAGCACTTTAAATCCAAACATATTGATATCAAACATAACTTTATTAGAGATCATGATCAGAAAGATTATGTTGAGCTAAAGTTTGTGAATACTAAAGATCAAGTATTGATATACTCATTAAACCCTTAGATGAAGATCATTTTTGCTATCTAAAAAAAGCTTTTGAACTTTAAATGTTTTTGAAACATGCAATCATGATTACATTGCACTTTATGGAGTCCCAAAGAGAATCTAAACTGAGGCCTCTTAAAGAAGACTATCAAATCAAGTTCAGAAGTCCGTTTGTAACATTGGAAAAAGGATCAGAGGTTCAAAAATATGGTCAAAAAGTGCTATATGGGTTCAGAAAGTGGAAGATAGTTTAGAAAATGAAGCTTAAAGATAGGTTAAAACTCATAAGATAGTTAGAAAATGGGTTGAAGATTCAGAAACTACACTCCATGTTTAGATAACATTTTGGTTTTTGAAGAGGTTCAGAATACTCTTAGTTTTTGAAATGCTATTTATGGCGGGATAGTTCCCACCTTTTAATTTTCTCTCACCTACATCTTATCAATTACTAAATCCTTTATCTCACTAATTTCAAAACTCCCAAACACATAACCCCTCATATTTAAACCCCACATCTTTAACCTCAAAAACTTTTACACAATTATTTCATCATCCACTGCAAGCCCTTGCTTCCTCAACCTTTCTTCATTATAACCTCAAACCATTTCTTCTCAATCTTCTTCTAACACAAACCCTCACCAAGAATTCTTTTCCAAAGATCAGAATCAATCAGAAAGAAAGAAACTTGATTTCCTAGCTAGATGTGAAGTGTTCCACATATACAATGAACCACTCATGCAAGAACACTATGCCAACAACTTTTCACTTAGAAAAGTTACACCTGAAAAACCCTGAGAAGGGCTTTACTTGATGAGGTCTCGTTCTGAAAGACTCTTCTCCTTCTAGGGATGGAAAGATTTTCTTAAAATCTCTAACATAGTGTTTCTCGGAATAGTGATGGTTTTCTACTCCTACCTTGAAGGAAACTCAAAAATAGTACTCAAGACCACCATCAAAGACTGCTTCTTGGAGGTTAGACCTTCAGGGCTATAAAATGTTGTCAAAGCACCTTCTCCAAGGATCACGTGCTTGCCTTACAACTATTGGCCTTAAGCCTTGGGTGTCAACAAAGAAGATGTTTCAAGTTATCTCACTGACTCTCTAAAGCATAAACTTGGTGAGATTACTCCTGCCATGTTGAGTGCTAGGGCTGGAAAAGTATTTACAATTGTTGAATTTTTAATTCTACCAAGATTAGGAAGCACATATGTTCTCATGGGCATGGATTGCATGTTGTTATATGTCTATTAGCCAAGAAAAAGGTAAAATTGCCAAGATTGATAATGGACTACATGTTGAGTGCCATTATGAAGGACAAGAGGAAAGCTCCTGATGTTCTATATAGGATATTATTGACCGAGTTGTTTCTAGTATATGGGTTACCTTCTTGGTGAAAAGTAGTTTAAATACATGGTTAGAACGGAGTTCTCTTTGAACTCCTTCAAAACCATGAGGAGAACTAAAAGGGTTGCTATAAAGATCAATTCCTAAAGGCACAACCCTAGAATAACAGAGGAAAGGAAGAAGAAAGAATAACATAAGAAAGAAAAAGAGAAGACTAAGAAAGAATAGAGAGGAAAAGGAAAAGAAAACTAATTCTGCTTCCATAAAATGATGATTCTGAGGGAACTAAATCTGAAAAATTCTTCTAGAATAAAAATAAGATAAAAGCTAAAACAGGACAAGAGACCAAGGGTAGAGCCCCTTAAACATTCAGAATGGAACACTTAGATGGTGAAAGACCCAGAAGAAAGCCTAACAAGCTACCTATTAGGAGACAAGACATTGAGTGCAAATATAGAAAACTACCCAAGATGTGCCAAGAAGTGCTCTGATTCTAAAGGATATACTTGAAGCTGAGCATGTTGGGCATGTTATCATTGAGGATGAAGACCTCCCTAAGGATGAAAAGGAAGCAGAGAAATTTCTCAAGAAGAACAAAATCCTATAAAAGAAAAGAAAAATAAAGGGAGCTTAAAGAGTCCACTAGGCCAAGGGAATTCAAAGCTCAAGTAAAGGAAGCACAAGGGTGCTAGTTTCTGAACCCTTTGTGGTTATTCAAGATCAACGTTCCAGGCCTATGCCTCAATAATTTGGCTATACTTCCTTCTATCTCTCCTGCACCCTAAGAAGTCAAGCCCCTTCATAAACTACTTCCATAATAGAGTCTACAATTGCTCCTAAAGCTACATGTACTACTTGAGAAGGCCATTAAAGAATCAATGTAGCCTAAGAAAGTAGCTTCTACTGAAGCTAAGAAAGTAGCTTCTAAGGCTAAGAAAACAACCCTCCAGAAACTAAAGAAATTGCTCTTAAACCTTAGAAAGCTGAAAGAGGTTTCATAAACCACCCTGAAAATGATGAATACACCATAACTCTAAACCAGATCTTAAAATTTATTTCAAAGAGCATAGAAGATGAATCACTAACAGAGGGGGAAGGTTCTGAAGAGCTAAAGTTGTAAATGAGTGAACTTTCTCATGCCTTAGATCCAATATTTGAAGAACCTGAAGATATTGAGCCATCCTGCCATAATTTTGAATCACATTCCCCAACCTACACCATCAATCAAGATCACATCATTAAAGGAGGGTTATGAAGCCTCAGAACTGGCTCTTATCATGAGGAAGTACAAGCCATTGATGAAATTGTTGCTCCTGTTCCTCCTCCCACTAATGCTCCGACTACTCCTGCTACTACTTATTACATTGAACCTGAGCAAGAAGAAGCTCATAATTCACAAAAGTCCAAAGATCCTTCCCTCGGTATTCTAGAAGAACAAGTTGCACCCAAGGCTACCCTACTAAGGAAATGTAATATCTCAAGCCTAGATGCTCATAGGAAATTCTATTCTAGGCCATAAAAGGGTTGGCTAAGGCCAATGAGTAGTTTAGTGGCCATTGGGATAGATTTTGGGCTGATTTGGCATGCTACAACATGCAAGCTTTCAAGGGTTATGGCATTTGTTGGAGTGGTATGGTGCATGGTAATTGCGAGACACAAAAATTTCATGTCTGGAACTTTTTTTTTACTTACCATTGTAAATATAGCATAACACTCCCAAACACTTTCCCAAGAACCCTAACTACCCCTCTGTAATATCTCAAGTATAGATATCCTAAAAGGACCTTTAATGACCTTCAACATTGTCCTTGTAACCATATTCTAGTTCCCAATATGCAAGGTGAAAATGAAACATAAGTTTTAAGACATGTCCTTGCTTTCATGCTTTAAGTATGACCTTTGTTTAGTACTTTACATATATCTCAAGCTAGATGTCCATTTGAGGTGATTTTTGTGTCATTAGAAATCTAATTCAATTCCCTACAAGTGCTAGGCTAAATTCCAATCGTATGGAGAATTATAGATTAATGTTGTCATGCAGATACTCACTGCGATGAGAATAACTCACTAGCAAGCTGATTTGAGTGTAGAGGCCCATTTTGTTGTGCGCACTCGTAAGTGAGTCTTTAACAAGCCTAAGATGTCAAAAAGTCAGGGACACATTTAATATGTTTTAACCCTCCCTCACTATAAATAGACATGTTATAACACCTCCAAACATTTTTTGATGAACCCTAATTGTCCAAGAGTTCTCCTAGCTCTATGCACGAATTTCCAAGCCTTCCCAAGCGATTTTAAGTGATTCTAATCATTTTCTACCAATTAAATTCTTCAGTTAAGTGTGTTCTTCATATTTTAACCCTTTTCTTGAGTTTAGTTGCTATTGGGCACTCATTGTTTAGTTTTCTTTTCCTTAGTACTTCCAACTCAATTCTAATAGTGTTTCAATGAATCATTGGTATTTAAAAGCGTCGTTTCAAGCTCCTAGGATCATGTAGGTGGTGGTAAGGCACTCCTGGCAATGAACGGTAAGTGGGTTTAAGCTCATAGCCATACTTTTGGCCATTATTAATTCTTTCCCAACATTATACAAATTGTTTATGAAATTCCAGAATGATTTATGCCAAGAAAATATGCTTTCATTAATTATAGAAATTTTAGAAAATTATTATTTGCAGTTATCATAAAAATATTATTTTAGAAAACTCATGGGACTATGTTTGATGCATGTATGCTTTAGAAGTATTTATCAATGGGAAAAACTACATGAACCCTACTTTATTATGAATAGTAAGAATAGTGGATTATTTTAGATATTAGCTTTTAGCCAATAAGTAATGAGAAACATAACAGCAAGTTAACGATTGCAAGATTGATTGTTAACCTTGGTACCAAGTAGTCTACCAAAAGACTAGCTCACCCACAATAAGGAATCCAGTGTGGTGTCCATTTATGGGACCTAGTTAGGTGCCCATCAATTTAGCCATTGGCTCAGTTTCACTATTAGCTTAGTTTTATATATATACCTATGTAGTATAGCTCCTATTTCTTTACTAGTTATTGCCATGGATTCAGTTGAATTATTATTTTCAATACAGTTATATATATTTGAAAAAAGAAATGTTTTATCTTAGCTTCATGTATATGTTATGTGTTATTCTTGTTGTCCCATGTGGATTGTGAGTGGAGACCTGCTTGAGTTTTGATGAACTCACCCCTCCTTTGTCTTTCCCCTTCCAGTTGTAGATTCAATTATCATTCAAACTCAACTTCAGTAGCTGTGTAGTTATTCCAATGCAGAGCTTCACTTTGTAGTGAGGTTTAGATTAGGATCGTAGTTGAATAAAATGCTCCAGTAGTTATGTAGGCAGTATTCCAACATGCATGTTTCATGATTATTTAGTTTGACTTCCAGCTATTTTATTAATTATGTTTGGCCAAGGCCCAAATTAATATTATTCAATTTTATGTTCAGGACTTATATTTAGAAATAATTTGAGATTATTATTTTTAGTTGAAATTAGATCATCCAAAACAAATTTATAATAATCATTTTATACTTAAATTAAGCTTTGCAATATAAATATATTTCATTAGGCATTTTAGCTAGTCACGTTACCAAAGGTTTCTGGGGGACCTAGTGTAACACCCTGAAATTTATTTCAAAAATTTTATTTAGACTTTATTAATCGAAATTTCACGATTTTGATAGGGTTAGTCAAGATAAGATCGGTTTCCTGAACTAAAAAAATGTGAATAGTAACTATGCAGGTCCGGCAGCTGTTGAGACCACTGAAGCCTTATAATTGGAACAGAAAATCCGAGACTGAGAAAATATAGGATTAAGGTTAGAAATAAAAATTTTAGACCTGGAATTTAATTTTAGACAATATCTATTTTCCTGGGTAATATTTTACCCATTTGATAAAATATTGATGTGGTTTCTTACATCATATGAAACTTGCAGTGTTAAGTTGCCACCTAGGGTGACAAGTGTGTGGGTTAGAGGAAGCCACATCATTACCTTTTTAAAGAACCAATAGGAGAGTTACAAAAATCTACATATTTAGCTTTAAGGAAAATACATTTTTTTAATAGAATTTAATGTGTATATTATCCCAAAATGATAAAAACAAAAATCAAAATGTTATCATTCCACCCTCAAATGTAATGCCCAGAATTTTCTGGTTGAGTACAAATGCCCCTAAGGTCATCTTTACCCGAATTAAGGGTAGCGACCTGGCAGTCCTCGAATGGGTCAACTCAATGTTTGAAGGGGCATTATAACTGCAATGTTTGATATTCGAGGTGAAAATCTCGTTTTCAAACTTTCGGCTCAAAATGACAAAAATAACCCTAGCGTTTTACGCGGGTAGAGGTGCCGTCTAGCCTGGAACTTTTCCAAAAAGTTCAGAATGATGTTTATGAGTGCTTTTTGATGGTTAGTTGGGCCGGGAAATCAAGCATTTAGTGCAAAATTACCATTTTGCCCCTAGAATAGTATCCAGTGAGCCTAATGATGTAATTAACCAAACCTAAGCAATATTAGGCTCTAATCGAAAATTAATTAATTTCAATAATTAATCTGGAGTCAAAATAATTTATTAAGGTTAATTAAAACCTAAGATTGCTTAGTTAAGCTTTAATTTCATTCTTTGATTCAAGATTCCTAGTCATGGAATCTTGAATAGTAATTATCTCTCCAATTCCTTAAATCAAGGAATTGTGTCTATGATTTAATTTGACTAGAAAATGGTTTTTAATTTGTTAATCTAGCAAGACCACTCCCTAAATCAAGTCTTGACAACCTTAATTGACCATTACCTCACCTAAACACTTTCTTACAAACTCCTAATCAAAACATTAATCAAAGAAACACCTAAATACATCCTTAAACCACAATTACATGAACAAAATCTCTTCCCTTGGCTGAAATGTTGGCCGAAATCATGCCCCCCAAATTGTGTCACATTTTGATTTTGTTTCACTCAAAGACCATGCTTTCACCCATGCTTAAGCCCATACCTCACCATACCTTGCCCATACTCACAACCATACCAATCAAGGAGATATTTCTTCTCTCCTTTCCCTCTAAAGGAACCGGCCACTCTTCTTCCTCTAGGCCATCCATGAGTTTTCATTTCTCTATAAATATGCAAGCTTGAAAGCTCTTTGAATCCTTTACACACATTGTAAACTTTGAGCTCTCTTCTCAAAGATCAAAGAAGTCCTTTTCCTTCCTCGTTTTCCAAACACAACCACTCTTCTTCTCTTTTTCCCTCTTCGGAAAACTCCTCTTCAAGCTCTAAAGAATATTTTCTTTCCTTCTCATCTCAAAGGATCAAGCTTTGTTTCATCTCATTCAAGACTTCATTTGGTAGGGATTTATTTTCCAAGTTTTGTTTGCTTTCTTTAAGGAAGAGTTCTAGTTTTCTCTTGGGCTTTCAAAGCTCTTCTTTTTCCTTTTTCATTTGGCCTTAGAGCCATGTGTTGAGAAAAACTTTGGCTTGATAATGAGGTTTCAAGATAATGGTCTTGTGATGCCATGTGAGAAACCTCTAAAGCTTGAAAACTTGGCCTTGCACCATGCATGATTTCGATTTTTCTTTCCTTTTCCATACTCAAAGATTTTGGTTTTCATCTCTTTATCCCTTGATGATTTCGGTTTTCCTTCCTTTGTTTGTACAAAGTTTGATAAAAATGTTAAGTAGCTCACTAAAGGTTTTGTTTAAGAAAATTAATCATATGTTTTCAAAGAGCTCTAAGCTTACCCTTGCCAACCTTAAAATTAGTCAGCCGTTTTAAGAGTTTACTCTAGATTGAAGCCCATGAGAATAAAATGAAGAAAATGAGTAGTTCCTTTTATGTTTGCTTTGATAAGTGTTGATGCTTATCTTTTAGTCCATTTTCTTAAGTTTGATGATGAAGTTCAATCCAAAGACTTCTTTGAAGACTTGGTGCTAAGAACTCTAAAGCTCACTTTATATTGCTAAGATACATGTTGGGTTAAGGCCATTAATGTTCCTCTAAAGTCTTGCATGAGCTCTGGTTAAGATAAAATAAGTTGCATTCATGTTTAAGTTTATGCCTTGCATATCATGTTTACTTTTGATGCCAACACTAAGTTATCAAGAATAAATAAATGAACTTGAATTTCATGTATAAATTTCCAAGCTTGCACTTCATGTTTATATTTCAAGTCATAACTTAAATCCTTAAAGATAATAATGAGATTGCATCTCATATTTATTTTAAGTTCTCACTTTACTTTATAACTAAGAGTAAAATAAAGTGCATAACATGTTTATGTTTATGTCATCACCTAAATACCCTAGAGCTCAAGACTTGCCCAAGTATCATATATAAAGTTTTAGAAAATGGAAATTTTAACCATGACAAGTGGATGTGTTTTAGTCATGGTACATGTAACACTCTAAAAATTATTTAAAAATTAATTTGAGTTTTGTTAGTCGTAATTTTAAAAAATATAACCGTTTAACAACAATGAGGGTGGCCCAACAGTTTTAAAAAAAAAATTCGGCCTGGTGAATAGTAACCTTGCGGCCTCCAAGCTGAAACCTAGATTCTGAGCCAGAGAGTGCCCAAAATTAGCAAAAACATGGGAATAAAGTTAGAAATAGGTGGGAATGATAATTTTATACTTAAAATTAATTTTGGGCAATATCGGTTCAATTGGTATAGAGTTTACCTGTTCAATGAGATTTCTGTGCGTTTCTTACAAATGAAACTTGCAAGTGAAAGTTTGCCACCTAACTAGACAATTGTATGTCTTAGAAGAAGCCACACTATTTCCACTTTATTAGGACCAATAGGATGTTTACAAAATTTTCATATTTATCTTTAAGAAAAGAAAACATTTTGTACTTGAAATTTTTATGCATTTTGTCATAAACTCATAAAATTAATATTTTATCATTTCCTTTCTTGAAAATTCGGCCAGCACACTCCAAGAACCTCTCCTCCATTTTTCTTCCTCTCAAACTCCATTAACAAACTTGAGCTTCATAAACCCTAGCCTAAACTTGATAAAACCTCAAGATCTCTTCACAAAATATGTTCTACACCTCAAGACCTACAAATCTAGCCGATTGGAATTTCATTTCCTCACCAATCCTTACCTTTCTATCTTCACCCTCACTGAATTAAGAAGGAGTTTGGATTGATTTGGGGAGCTCTGAGGAGCAAGAAGGCAATCTTAGAGCACCTTGAGGCCAAGGAGTCATTAGCTTACTAAAAGTAGGGTTTTTGCTCCTTATTTTGTCAAATTTTTCTGATCTGTTATGGCATGACCTAAGTCCAAAATTTCTAGTTGTATTGATGGATAATATGTTGATATTGATGTGTGAATTTTGGTGGTGTGTTTGGATGGGGTTAGAAAAGGGTTTTTCTCAAAGGAAATTAGGACTAGGCATGGATTCCTAGTTGTCCTGCAAGCAATAATTATGCACGAATTTTCTGGTATAGTTGTGGGTAATTTCATGAGCTATAAAAATTATATGTTGTATTTAACATCTTAAAATAACTAATGAATTTTCTTGGGTGTTGATTTTAAATTTTACTGCCTCAAAAAAAATCAAGAACTAAAATGTGATTGATGCTGTCTTGGTTGTTGAAACTGAAGCAATAAATTTTTCCTAATTTATTATCATAGCAATTGATTGAATTAGCCCATGAAATTTTTACACGAAGTTATAACATATTGAAGTATAACTGTAAATTTTCTTGTGCATTGATTCAATCATTTGCTAGGATTAAAATTTTTGGAAAACTGAGTTCTACTTAATTGGTGGCCCCTGACCCCAAAATTTGTACATTTTACTGAAATAGCTATAGACCTCTGTTTGTCTTGAAATTTTTATAGGGTCTTCTAGACATGTTAAAGTGTCATATAGAATTTTTGTGGTACTTGGAATGGCCGTTTGATGTGGTAATTAAATGTTGTGCCTAGGGTAGTAAATCTGCCATTATGCTGGAAATGGATTGATGTTGTGAGTTGATGAACTAATGGCATTTTTTGTGCTAGTATGACATGAATACTCGATGTTACCCATTTGGCCATGTGACTTGAGACATATAAAAGTATGCTAGAGGCATGATTGAGATTATATTGTGAATGAATGCATGTATATGCATTATGCTTGCATTTGAGAAAAGAGAATATATATAAATTTCAATCATGCATGTTCTGACATATGGACAAAACAGAAACAAGACTTAGGTTGAATGAGGGAAGGAAATTGAAAAGAGAAACCCCAATTTATAGTCAATAGACGTATTAGCTAGGAATAGATCTGTGTGTGATTCGAAAATGGAAAAAAATGAAGTTTGATGATCACGTATAAGACTGAGCTCATCTTGATAAGCAGACTATTCCCATTGTATGGTGTGAACCACTCCAGATACCATTTGGTATAAATTATTTATTGTGGAATTATCCACGACAAATACCCATTGGATATAACTAAGTCTTTCCTATGTCAATGAAAAGAGAAAAATGCACTGATTTGATCTTTGTGGCCATAAGTGAAACCATGTCACTTGGAGATAAGTTCATTGCATTTATTATATGCTACTCAACTTATTCTGAATTGTCTACCTAGGATGATTTATTCAATGTTAAAATACTATGAGATATATGCTTTAAGTGATTAAATGCTAAAAGAAACCCACTTCGAAAGAATGGTTTTTGAACATTAAAATGAATCTTTGATATATGTCGCATGCTCACATTTTCTTAATAACCGAAATGGCTGGGGCGATGACGATGACATTATGATGGTGTAACTGGGGAGTTATCCTATTGAGAATTGTGAAATTCTCACCCTTATGTTTTTGTGTTCCTGTCGCCTCCAGGTTGATCAGAAAACGGAGCTACAACTTGAAGAACTCAGAATCATAGTACTTATTAGTTGATGTTTTTACTTTCCTGCTTAGTTGGAGTTGTATGTATATAAATGAAATAGTGAAGTAGTGTAGTAAAGCTCTTAGAAGAACTTCCCTCTGTACTTAATTATGTATTTAAATAAATGTTTTGGTTCTTTGCTATATATTTTAATAGAATTACACTTAGTTACTTCACGAAGCGATCAATCTTGCTATAGATATTTAAGAAAGGTCCGCTAATTAGGAAGTAACAACTCTTAAGTATGATGTCATGACTTAAGGATGTGGTTGTACTTGGGAGGATGTTACAATACAATGATGGTTTTGATTTGTAAAAATGTGAGGATGTTTTCAAGGAAATGTTGGAAAGATGTTTTATGAGGTCTCAAGGTGTTTAAGTAGCTTAGAATGTGTCAAAAACCATGTTTTCTCAAATTCTAAAGGTTCTGGTAACGATTACCATCTTATATAATTGATTACCAAAGTGGTTATTCGAAGGATTTTAGTTCTGGTAATCGATTACCAGACAATGTAATCAATTACCGAGGCTGTCTTCATGCCCATAACCAATTTTTAACTCCTGTAATCGATTACCTATTTATGTAATCGATTATCATGATGTTCTTCATTTTCGGAAATAGTTTTTAGCCTAAGTAATCGATTACCATCCTGTGTAATCGATTACCTTGATGTTCCTCGTACCCAGAACAAAATCTAGGTTCTGGTAATCGATTACTAGGCCCATGTAATCGATTACCAAGCCACCCTTTGAGTTCTTAAAATTATTCCAAGAGAAAACTAGCAACTTATATGCTTTTAAATCATGTAATTATGTGATTATGTGAGCTATGCCTTTCGGTTCTACCTTGATGGTTTGGCCACTGTATTAATTATGTTTTATGGAGTTAAGATGTGTAAAATTATGTTTGAGTGAAGCAAGGAACGATTTAGGGAAGTTAGGAAAGAATAAGTGACTAGAAAGGATTTAAAATGAGAATTCTAGAACACTTAGATACAAGAAATGCAAATTCTATTTCAGCATAATTGAACATAAGGAAAATGGTTTATAATTAGTGGATATGTGTAGGAATCCCTAATAATTGGTTTTGAAATTAAATATAGAGCCGTAGGTGAAGACAGAACTTAGAAAGGGTCAAAGACATAAAACCTAGAACCACGTAATCGAACTATTCTATCCTGCTTAATTTATGCAATGTTGTTTGGAAGAGTTAGTGAGCATAAATATTACAGAGAATTTCAAGTAATGATCCTTTAGGTGCATAAAAGATCTATTATGGGAGTTAGGATAATTAGAACTCATGATTAAGACCCGTAAAGGTCAAGGCATAAGACATTGCAAGATAGGAGATATAACGTGAGTAAGTGACTGAGTGAATGAGTGTATTTATGTTCTGCGAGAGTATTAATACTATGTGCATTAGATTATGTGAACTTATGACGTAATTGATATGATAATACGGCATGCTATGATTGAGACGCATATGGATATAAGATGATGATGAAATAAATGGATACGTTTATATGGCTTTTAAAGATTGGATTGACTAGATATTGAATGAGTTATGTAGCATGACTCAAATTTGAGGAAATTCATTGGACAGCTATTATGCTGCTAGATTTTCATCAAATTTGAGAGACTTAAAGAAATTTTTGAAAGTAAGATTTTGAATGTGACATGCCGAGACGCATTTCTCCTATTATGGTGAGGAGAAAGTAAACCCATGGAGGGTATGGTCGTGAAGCCATCCAGAAGCGGAGAATGTCACTGGTCTTAACCAGTTGATGCATTTCGCAAACTAAGACGTACTTCCCCTGCTACGGTGAGGAGAAGGTAAAACCGTGAGGGCATTGACATTAGCTTGCCAAAGCGGATAAAGTCACTGGTCTTAACCAGTTGATGCATTTCGAATAAGGAAAAAGTCCCATGATGGGTGATCCTTAGGCCCCTACTCGTACTTGGAGTCGGGATTATTGTGATTATGTTATGCTTATCAAGAGGATAAGTAAGAACTAGTGACGACTAGTTGATGTATGAGCTCATAGCCTAGTTTTAGGGGTGCGGTTACTATTTTTGATACCTTGATGTCACAAGTTTGAGAAACGAGAAAAAGATGTGAGGTATCTTGCTTATGAAAGAGAAAGGTTTTCATGAGAAGTATATGCCACCTATGTAATGACAAGTTGCTAATGTCGTGATTTATTGGTTTGCTTGCATAAGGTATTGTCATGCATTCATGTTTCGCTATGCTGCATACATGCATTAAGATCTATCATAAAAGACACGGACCTTGGATAATTGCTTTTATAAAACCTCATAATGAACTTTTGCATGTTAAACCTTTTCATAATAAACCCAAGGTTCCTGGGACGTAAACGATGACATTAGGATAGGAGGATTCCTCCTGAGATTCTTTAGTAAGATTCACCCCTCTTCTCTCTTTTCCCATTACGTCTTTAGATCTCGATGGTGTTGTTCGTGATCTTCGTGATACGCCGATTTGGGAGGTGCACTACAACCAAGCATCATCATATCATTTCGAGGGTCGATGTGTTGTCCATATTTTTGTATACATGGGTTGCCCGTTCGCGCATCCAGTTTCCAGATTTCGCTTTACTCCTACCTCACCATATGGCGACTACTTGATCTTTGAGAAGACTCGACCTCGCAACGAGCAGATCGTGTGCCCGCCCTTCGCTTCGCGTGCGCGACTATCCTAAGTATGCTCCTCGCTCGAAGCATTTAGAAACCGACCCGTCAGAGGATTCCCCCACCTACATCTACTCGAGCGATCTGCCCTACGGTCCCCATGGACATCGGGGAGGCATGGACACGTGACGCAGAGGAGGCTAGCTCGACACCCGAGATACGCCTCGAGAGGAGGTCACGTTCGTCCCCCTTTCGCTCAGTGAGCCCAGAGCTCGCAGTTCATTGGGTACATACCGTCCAGGGATGAGGGACGTCACCAGTAGGTTTCGAGGAGGGGTAGCTATAGCTGGGGTTTGATCTTTTGGGGCTTCCCTGTATCTTGTTGTTTATGTTTTCTTTCTGTTTATGTATTATCTTGTTTTATGTCCTCCAAGTTTTGCCATTCTTATATGGGTATGACTTTATGTTTTTATATTTCAGTTGATGTATCAAACTATGTTATCTAATATATTATGGCATTTGCTTCTATGAATGGATGCGTTCTTTATTGCTTTCAATTGTATGTTTAATTTCTCTACTTCTCGTTTCGCTCGTGATAATAGCACGATGGCTCACATTTTGTTTCACATATTTAAAAAAAAAAATTTACCTGTATTTTCGCTAAGTAATTTTACAAACGAGTTTAAAAGGAAGTAATAACTAATAATTAATCTTAATATGTCCTAGGCTTGTTGGGTTAAATATTAGGGTGTTACATTATGGTATAGAAGTTTCGATTCTACGGAGCTTGAGGATTGGACTTACCATGCTTTATAGAAATGATACGGTAGTATGTCATGTGTAGTGCTTAGCTAATAGAGATAAGCTATAGGATAGGCATGAATGACCTCTCTGCTTGCTTGTGCCATGGTAACTAGCTCACCTAGCATGGAATATTGAGCCTGATCACCTCAGTGTTTGTTGACTTGTGTGTTTAGGGACCAATGGCACCTCGCAGACAGAATAGGGACACGAACGAGGGTAATCAAGGGAATGAGACCGCGGCTCCTGTTTGTTAAATGGCGAGAATGATGGAACGTATGTTTGATCGCATGAACCAAGAGATGCTGCATAAGGTCCCCCTCCTGAGGCTATGGAGCAAGCCCAATTTGGGGAATTCCACAAGGCTAATCCCCTAACCTTCCATGGAGCCTTGAACCCAACAAGGCGGATGAGTAGATCAAGAATATGGAGAAGATCTACTCGTGGTCACTTGCTCAGGAAGACAGAAGGTCACCTTCGCCGCTTATATGATGGAGTCTGCAGAGTTCTGGTGGACGGCACCAAGAGGCTTCTGGACTGCACAGCAATCAACTGGAACTGTTCAAGACCTATTTCTACGAGAAGTATTTTCTGAGTCAGGAATACGAAGGATATCGAGTTCATGAGCTGACCCAAGGCAGATCTTCTGTCGCCCAGGCACAGTGAAGTTCGAGGAGTTGATTAAGTTTTCGAAGGGAATCCTGATGAAGTATGGAAGTGCATTAAGTTCGAGGCCGAACTTAACGTGGCGGTGGTGCACATGGAGATTATGGACTTCCCACCCTAGCAACAAGTGCAGGATCATAGAGGAAGGGCACAAGAAGTTGGGCGTTGCAAGGGCAGAGCATCCCCATGGGTTGGGACCTCAAGCCCCGAGGTTCAAGCCACAACATCAGAACCAGTCAAGGAGCCACTACAATCCTTACCACACTAACTAGTTCAAGCATCAGCAACAATAACAACAACAAAGATTCGTCAACCAGCCATTCCGACAACACCCGAGGCCGTCATTCAACCATAATGGCTGCGAGAACCGCAACAACCAATAAGGAGGATTGGGTGGTCCTCGCAACAACAACCACCGAGGCCCAGTGGGGCCAAGAACAAGGCACCCCAAGGAGCCCTCGCTGCTTCCCGGACCTACACCGCTGTGATGCCCTGCAGGAAGAGTCATGGTAATCACCCCTGCCAGCTGGGCAAGGAGTCTGCTTCTGATGTGGCAAGCCGGCCACTATGCCAAGGACTATAGAAGTGGAAGGCCATCTAGTCAGAACCCAGGCCGCAACACCAAGGAAGGGTCTTCACCCTCAATGCGGAAGGGCAACTGGATCCAACGACCTCATCAAAGGTAAGTGCGAATTAAATGGTAGAACCTTAACTCTTCTAAGACTCTGGTGCTACCCATTCATTCATCTCACATGCTAGTGTCGAGTCTTTGAATCTTAAAGTTTCTAAACTTCCTTTTGATCTTATTGTTTCTACCCCTACGAATCGTCCTGACATACCTAAATTGCCTTTAAATTGTCATCTTACTCGAGAATAGGTCTTTTATCATGGATTTGATTTGTTTACCCTTGAAAGACATGGGAATAATTCTTGGCATGGATTGGCTCTACGCCAACCATGTATTGTTAGATTGTTATACTAAAACTATTATCTTTCGTCTTCCCCTAGCAAAATTAGTCAAACTTTAAAGCTTTATGTGAATTCCATAGAGGTCTCCTGTAGTGGGGAGAAAACTAAGGGATATGTCCTCCTAGCCAGGAGTGAGGTAGACTTTGAGTAGAATATAGATGATATACTAGTAGTAAGAGATTATCCTAGGTATTTCCAGATGAGATACCAGAGTTCCCTCCTAAGAGAGAAGTGGAGTTCTCCATTGAGTTGGTTCAGAATAGGACCTATCTCTATAGCCCCATATAGAATATCATCCTTGGAGTTAAAGGCGTTGAAGACCCAGTTGGAAGAGCTTTTGGAAAAGAATTTCATAAGACCTAGTGCTTCACCGTGGGAGCCCCGTCTTATTTATTAAGAAGAAAGATGGAAGCATGAGGTTATACATAGATTATAGGCAGTTGAATCGAGTAACGGTGAAAAACAAATACCCTTTGCCTAGAATTGATGATCTCATAGACCAATTGAAAGGAGTGGTGGTATTCTCCAAGATTGATTTGAGGTCAGGATACCACCAAATTAGAGTGAGAGATGAACATATACCTAAAACCACCTTTAGAACTCGGTACGGACACTTTGAGCTCGCCGTGATGTCTTTCGGATTGATGAATGCTCCTCCGTATTCATAGATTATATGAATAGGATCTTTAGACCCTATTTAGATAAGTTTGTGGTCATTTTCATAGATGATATACTCATCTATTCGAAGACCCACGAGGAGCATGAACGTCATCTAAGGTTGGTTTTAGAGATTTTGAAGGAGAAAAGTTGTATGCGAAGCTTTCTAAGTGTGAATTTTGGTTGGAGGAGGTGAAATTCTTAGGACACGTAATGTCAAAGGGAGGTATAGCCGTTAACCCCAAAATAGAGGCCATAATGAATTGGGAGAGACCAACCACTTAACGGAAATACGGAGCGTTTTGGGTTTAGTAGGCTATTACCGTAAGTTCATAAAAGGATTTTCTCATATTACCCTTCCCTTAACCAAGCTCACTAGGAAGAACACCCCGTTTTCATGGAATCCGAGTGTGAGAAAAGCTTCCAAGAGCTAAAAGGAAAGTTGACCTTTACCCGTTTTGGTTTTACTCGATCCCAATGTACCTTTTGAGGTATCGGGCAAGGGTTTAGGCCATGTGTTGATGCAAAATAGGCAAGTGGTAGCCTATGCATCTAGACAACTCAAGCCTCACGAGGTGAACTACCCCACCCATGACCTTGAGCTGGCCGCCATAGTGTTTGCCTTGAAGATATGGAGGCATCACTTGTATGGTGTTCGGTTGAGTTTTCTCCGATCATAAGAGTCTTAAGCATTTCTTTGATCAGAAGGAGTTGAATATGAGGCAGAGAAGGTGGATGAAATTTTTAAGGACTATGATTTTGGCCTAAGTTACCAACCCGGCAAGGGTAATGTGGTTGCCAATACCTTGAGTAGAAAATCATTGCGTCTATCTCACATGATGGTTAAAGAAGCTGAGTTAATAGAGAAGTTTAGGGATTTAAATTTGGGATGTCTTTGACGGATGGAGTATGAAGATGTGTCACCTTAGCATGATTAGTGGGTTTAAGCGGAAGGTCATTATGGCACAAATGGAGAATGAGGAATTTAGATAGACCCTGGAGGCGGTTAAGGCAGGTAAACTAAAGGGTTTTAAGAAAGGACTCGATGGTATGTGGAAGTTTGAAGGGCGGTCTGTGTAACGCAGGATGGTGACCTCCGAGAAAGTATCTTGGAGAAGGCCCACAAAAGCCACTTCACTATTCATTCTGGTGCTACCAAGATGTATCAGGATTTAAAGAAGATGTTTTGATGGCCAGAATTGAAAAAGGATGTAGTTGCTTGGGTGAGTAAGTGCTTGGTCTGTCAAAAGGTGAAGATCAAGCACCAAAAGCCTTCAGGAATGTTGCAACCCCTATCTATCCCCGAGTGGAAATGGGATAGAATCTCTATGGATTTTGTGACCGGCCTACCCAGGACCCAATTCGGCCATAATGTTATTTAGGTAATAGTGGAGGGTTGACCAAATCAGCCCATTTCCTACCTATCAAGATCACCTTTTCCCTAGACAAGTTAGTCCAGCTGTACATATAAGAGAAAGTAAGGTTGCATGGAGTTCCATTGACGATAATCTCGAATCGAGATTCGCAGTTTACATCACATTTTAGGAGCCTTTCAAAAGGCGTTTGGTTCAAACGTGTTTAAGTACGGCTTACCACCCTCAAACAGATGGCTAATCAAGGACTATCCAAACCTTGGAAGATATGTTGAGGTTGTGCGTTTTGGATAGGAAAGAAAGTTGGGATAAGTACTTGCCACTTATCGAGTTCACATATAACAACAGTTATCACGCGAGGATCGATATGGCACCGTATGAAGCCTTATATGGAAGGAAGTGCCAGTCCCATTTGTGTTGGCACGAACCCGAAGAACAAAGCATGTTGGGACTGGAAGTAGTGAAGAAAACCATGGAGCAAATCAAAAGGATTAAGGATAGGATCTTGACTGCCCAAAGTCGACAAAAGAGCTATGCGGACAAGCGGCGAAAGCCGTTGGAGTTCCAAGAGGGCGAACATGATTTCTTAAGTATTACCCAACTACAGGCATAGGTAGAGCCATGCGAATCAAAAGTTGAGTCCCGATTTCTCTCCTTTTGAAATTCTTCAGAGAGTTGAGATAGTAGCTTACAAAATAGCCCTACCTCCTAACCTCTAATCTTCATGACGTCTTCCACGTCTCCAGTAAGAAAATACCAATCCGATCATAGCCATGTGTTAGAGCCAGAGCATGTGCAGTTAAGGGAAGACCTAACTTTCAATCTACCACCAACGAGGATCATGGACCATGGTGTCAAACAGCTGAGGAACAAGTCCGTTCCTTTGGTGAAAGTAGCATGGGGGTGAGACAAGACGGAAGAATACACATGGGAGCTAGAATCGAGATGAGGATGAAGTATCCAAAGCTTTTCTAAGGTAATGAATTTCGGGCGAAATTCTTTTTAAGGAGGGAAGTAATGTAACGTCAGAATTTTCTTGTTGAGTGCAAATGACCAAAATGCCCCTGAGGTAATCTTTACAGAAATTCGAGGGTAGCCAACCGACAGTCCTCGAATGGGTGAACTCAATGTTCAAAGGCAGATTATAACTGCAATGTTTGATATCTGAGGTGAAAATCTCATTTTCCAAACTTTCAGCTCAAAATGACCAAAATACCCTTATAGCGTTTTACGCGGGTAGAGGTGCCATTTGAGCCTGGAACTTTTCTAGAAATTTTGGAATGATGTTTATGAGTGCTTTTTGATGGTTAGTTGGGCTAGGAGGTCCAGAGCAATTTTAGTACAAAATTACCATTTTGCTCCTAGAACGTGTACAGTGAGTCTAATGATGTAATTAACCAAACCTAAGCAATATTAGGCTCTAATCGAAGATTAATTAATTTCAATAATTAATCTAGAGTCAAAATAATTTATTAAGGTTCATTAGAACCTAAGATTGCTTAGTTAAGCTTTAATTTCATTCTTTGATTCAAGATTCCTAGTCATGGAATCTTGAATAGTAATTTCTCTCTCCAATTCCTTAAATCAAGGAATTGTGTCTATGATTTAATTTGACTTGAAAATGGTTTTTAATTTGTTAATCTAGCAAGACCACTCCCTAAATCAAGTCTTGACAACCTTAATTGACCATTACCTCACCTAAACACTTTCTTACAAACTTCTAATCAAAATCTTAATCAACGAAACACCTAAACACATCCTTAAACCACAATTACATGAACAAAATCTCTTCCCCTTGGCTGAAATGCTAGCCAAAATCATGCCTGTAACACCCTCCTAATTACCATGTTTTACTCGAGTATTGACATAGTAATTAGCAGATTCCTGGCGGTCCTGATCTATATGAGTCGGAATTTACGTGATAAAGGAGTTTAAATACACATGCCACCACAATCATATTCATATAGATGGACATCATGTTTTGGTTACAATATATACATCATAAGAAAAGAAAACAACGAAGCAACCTCTAACTAGTCAAAACTTTGTAGTAAACGAGGCTAGTCCCCCAGAAATACCTAACCTCTAAAATACTCAACCGACAAAATATCATATAGATACAAAGGAGCAAAAGAAAAGTAATAATACATTGGTCTGAGGCTGTAAAGCCCTAACACTACACTCCTGCTATGTACATGCCAACAGTCTCTGCAAATCTCGCCTCCTCTTCCAGGAAGCCGTTGGCCATCGGTGCGATGACCTCACTTCCAGAGGTCTGGCCCTCAGAGGGTGGGTCGACGAGGAGGATGAAGAAACGGGTGTTCTTCCGAGATGTGCGGGTGGAGCAAGGGGAACTTCAAACATGTCAGGATGTGCCATATGGAGAGGCACACCCTTGTAAGGAAAGAGGAGGGTCGAAGTCTCCGACAAACATGAAGTACTAAAAGACGATTGAAAAACATATATATACAGAACTCAAACCGACGGCGTACATGGAGTCCAACGGTCGTATTGCCACACACATTATGGCGAGTCAAAGAACACCAGGGACGACATCTGGTGGATCTGAACAATACAATACACACAGTCAGGGTGAGAATATTGTAAAATTCTCAGTAGGGTAGTTTCCCCAGAGGCTACACATAGTACAGATAAGGAGTTCATGCATGTACAATATTCATATAAAGGTCATAAATAGCAATCCTAAAATCTATAGATAATGGCACCAATAGGTCAATCAGGTACTATTATGTACAACCATAAACTCAATTCCACGTATTTTTTCTTCTCAATTTCTCAACATAGGGAAGACTTAGTTTCACATAGAGCTGTATACACATTTAATAATTTCATAGAGGACAATCAACTGCTAGGACATGAGCTCATTCCTATTGTGATCATCAACTTCATTTTTTTCCATTTCCGATCACATTCTATCCTTAGCTGAGACGTCTCCGACTTATAATTTTCTAGGGAAGTCCTTACTTTTGCCTTCCCTCTCTATCCCTCTAAGCTTTATTTTTGTTTTCCCTTATGTTCAAATATGCAACAGGATAATGTATACATAATATTTTTGCATTTTCACATAATAGCATCATATATTCCTTTCTCTTTTCTCAAAAACATGTTTACCTTACAATTAAATATTCAATTATATTAGAGGTTCATGAATAAGAAATTGAAACAATTAGTGTGCATTCATATGTCATAGACTTGAAATAGATATCATACTATTATGAAATTTCAGCCATTTTCACACTCTAGTACCTTGGCAGAATTTCTGTTTAGGTTCAACATTTAATTCATGTATTCAAACAGCCATCCTAAGAGTCACAAAAATTATATATTACACTTCAACATGTCTAGAATAACCTGGACAAATTTCAGGACAATCAGAGTCCTATAATTACTTCAGTAAAATATACAAATTTGGTGGTCAGGGGCCACCAATTCACAGGCCAGATCCAGGTTCCTACAATTTTTAACCCTAGAAATTGATGGAACCAATGCACAAGAAAATTTACAGTGACACTTCAATGTGTTATTAGCTTTTTGTAAAAATTTCATGAGCTATCTCAATCAATTGCTATGATAATAAAATCGGACAAGTTTTATTGCTTCTATTACAACATCCAGGACAGCATTAGACACATTTCAATTCTTGATTTTTTTGAGGCAGTAAAATTTAAAATTAATACCTAAGAAAATTCATGTAGTTATTTTAAGATTCCACTATAGCATATAAATTTTTTAGATCATCTAATTATCCAGAAATATACCAGAAAATTCGTGCATAATTACTACTTGCAGAACAACTAGAAATCCAACAGCCTAGTTCTAATTTCCTTTGATAAAAACCCCTTTTTAACACCATCCAAACCCACCACCAAAATTCACACATCAATATCAGCATATTATCCATCAATACCAACAGAAATTTCGGACCTAGGTCATGCCAAAATAGATCAGAAAAATTTCACAAGAAAAGGCAGCAAAAACCCTACTTTTAGTGAGCTAATGACTCCTTGACCCCAAGGTGCTCTAAGCTTGCCTTCTTGCTCCCCAAAACTCCTTAAATCAGTCCAAACTCCTCTTAACTTAGTGAAGGTGAAGTAGCAAGGTGGGATTTGATGAGGAATAGAGATTTTGTTTAGTTAGATTTGTAGAGATCAAGGTGTAGAACAAGTTTAGTGAAGGAATTTTAGAGTTTCACTAACACCAAGCTAGTGTTTATGGCTTTGAAATGGAAACTTGAGCTCTTAAAAATGGAGGTATGGCTGCTGCTATTTTTCCTTGGAAGCTGGCCGAATTGTGCTTGCTTTTTGAGGAAGAAAAAGCTTGTATTTATCTTGTCATTAATGAACGACTAAGATATTTTGTAATTGGATAATCTTGACTCCAAGAAAGTAATTTGGATGGCTATGATTCAATCTTGTAATTCAAGATTGAATCTTAGCCATTCATTTGATGTAGATGGATAAACTCCTTCACTTTATAAAGATTAAAATAGATTTCGATATTAAAAATCGCATTGAAATTTCGGAACTAGTAAAATATAGAACGATTAAACCAATATCACCAAAAATTAAGTTCAAGTATAAAATCCTTATTCATAACTATTTCTAACTTTAACCCTCTTTGTTCTCAGTTCAGGGCATTTCCTGGTTCAGGGTTAAGCCCAAGGCCTAAGGCCCACAAAACACTATTCACATGTTTTTTGAACCTAAAGTTGTTCTCATCATTCCTATCCCTCAGAAACTTAATATTTTTATTAACAAAACCTCAATTAATTTCTAGAGAAAACTAGGATGTTATAATGCCCCCAAATTGTGTCACATTTTGATTTTGTTTCACTCAAAGACCATGCTTTCACCCATGCTTAAGCTCATACCTCACCATACCTTGCTCATACTCACAACCATACCAATTAAGGAGATATTTCTTCTCTCCTTTCCCTCTAAAGGAACCGGCCACTCCTCCTCCTCTAGGCCATCCATGAGTTTTCATTTCACTATAAATATGCAAGCTTGAAAGCTCTTTGAATCCTTTACACACATTGCAAACTTTGAGCTCTCTTCTCAAAGATCAAAGAAGTCCTTTTCCTTCCTCATTTTCCTAAACACAACCTCTCTTCTTCTCTTTTTCCCTCTTGGCCGAAACTCCTTCTTCAAGCTCTAAAGAAGATTTTCTTTTCTTCTCATCTCAAAGGATCAAGCTTTCTTTCATCTCATTCAAGACTTCATTTGGTAGGGGTTTATTTTCCAAGTTTTGTTTGCTTTCTTTAAGGAAGAGTTCTAGTTTTCTCTTAGGTTTTCAAAGCTCTTCTTTTTCCTCTTTCATTCGGCCTTAGAGCCATGTGTTGAGAAAAACTTTGGCTTGATGATGAGGTTTCAAGATAATGGTCTTGTAATGCCATGTGAGAAACCTCTAAAGCTTGAAAACTTGGTCTTGGACCATGCATGGTTTCGATTTTCCTTTCCTTTTCCTTGCCGAAGATTTTGGTTTTCATTTCTTTATCCCTTGATGATTTTGGTTTTCCTTCCTTTGTTTGTACAAATTTTGATAAAAATGTTAAGTAACTCACTAAAGGTTTTGTTTAAGAAAATTAATCATATGTTTTCAAAGAGCTCTAAGCTTATCCTTGCCAACCTTAAAGTTAGTCGGCCATTCTAAGAGTTTACTCTAGATTGAAGCCCATGAGCAATAAAATGAAGAATATGAGTAGTTCTTTTTATGTTTGCTTTGATAAGTGTTGATGCTTATCTTTTAGTCCATTTTCTTGAGTTTGATGATGAAGTTCAATTCAAAGACTTCTTTGAAGACTTAGTGTTAAGAACTCTAAAGCTCACTTTATATTGCTAAGATACATGTTGGGTTAAGGCTATTGATGTTCCTCTAAAGTCTTGCATGAGCTCTAATTAAGATAAAATAAGTTGCATTCATGTTTAAGTTTATGCCTTGCATATCATATTTACTTTTGATGCCAACACTAAGTTCTCAAGAATAAATAAATGAACTTGCATTTCATGTTTAAATTTCCAAGCTTGCACTTCATGTTTATATTTCAAGTCATCACTTAAATCCTTAAAGATAATAATGAGGTTGCATCTCATATTTATTTTATATTCTCACTTTACTTTATAACGAAGAGTAAAATAAAGTGCATAACATGTTTATGTTTATGTCATCACCTAAATACCCTAGAGCTCAAAGACTTGCCCAAGTATCATATATAAAGTTTTAGAAAATGGAAATTTTAACCATGACAAGTGGATGTGTTTTAGTCATGGTACAATGATGGTTTTGATTTGTAAAAATATGAGGATGTTTTCAAGGAAATGTTAGAAAGATATTTTATGAGGTCTCAAGGTGTTTAAGTAGCTTAGAGTGTGTCAAAAATCATGTTTTCTCAAATTTAGAAGGTCTGGTAATCAATTCCGTCTTATGTAATTGATTACCAAAGTGGTTATTGAAGGATTTTAGGTTCTGGTAATCGATTACCAACAAAGTAATCGATTCCGAGGCTGTCTTCATGCCTAGAACGATTTTTAACTCCTGTAATCGATTACCTATTTATGTAATCGATTATCATGATGTTCTTGATTTTCAAAAGTTTTTAGCCCTAAGTAATCAATTACCATCCTGTGTAATCGATTACCTAGATGTTCCTCATACCCAGAACAAAATCTAGGTTTTGGTAATCGATTACTAGGCCCATGTAATCGATTACTAGGCCACCCTTTTAAGTTCCTAAAATTATTTCAAAAGAAAACTAGCAACTTATATGCTTTTAAATCATGTAATTATGTGATTATGTGAGCTATGTCTTTCGGTTCTACCTTGATTGTTTGGCCACTATATTAATTCTGTTTTATGGAGTTAAGATGTGTAAAAGTATGTTTGAGTGAAGCAAGGAACAATTTAGCAAAGTTAGGAAAGAATAAGTAACTAGAAAGGATTTAAAATGAGAATTCTAGAACACTTAGATACAAGAAATGCAAATTCTTTTCAGCATAATTGAACTTAAGGAAAATGGTTTATAATTAGTGGATATGTGTAGGAATCCCTAATAATTAGTTTTGAAATTAAATATAGAGCCGTAGGCGAAGACAAAACTTAGAAAGGGTACATAGAATCTAGAACCCGTAATCAAACTATTCTATCCTGCTTAATTCATGCAA